>JAIUZE010020091.1:0-19932 GCA_022085475.1 Heliosperma pusillum
TGCATATATAGATATACATGTGAGGTACAATAAGAATAGATAGGCAATTCTATAGATAATGCTAAGATCATGTGGAAATCAAATCCGAAACCATCATGTTATTCAAAGACTCGGGGAAGACACTCTTAGGCAACCGAATACGCTCACTAGGGCTTGCATCTCACCGTTAGCGGTATAAGATTGAAAAGATTGAGACTCGACAGACAAACCAAGTCAAGTCATGCGATGATCACAATAAATCCAACATATTATCATCCATTCACGAACCAAGACATTGACGGTATCCAATCATGCAATGACCATGAATAATATCATGAAATCACGCATTCAAAGAACGACAACACAAGACGACAACTCTCACGGTAAATGAAACGCACTAGCATCGTGTACATGGCAAGTATGATTAAAAGGACATCAACGGGATCACATTTCCCGGAACGCATACACGATCACATTTCGTATATGTAGACTAATTTCCTCCTAGTAGGAACGATAAGGCTCCTAATCTAAACCTGGCCAGATTCTCGGAATCACATTTTCCGATTCGATATGCGATCACGTTTCGCACCCAAGACTCGGTCTTACAAAGAAAACGCCGAGTACCCACATTCTCGGTAGATCAATTTCCGAAAGAGGCGGAAAAGAGCACAAGCCTCATAACAAGCGGTACGCTACATGCAAATAACACCACCTCGCAAGTACACAACATTTGACGGCCGGGTCGATCAACGCATAGCGTTCAACTCCCAACAACGTCGTCGTATGCCCACTAACACATGCATTTAAGCAGTAGGATACCTTTCCGTTCCGACATTCCAGCCTTACGAACGGGAAGGTAGCCAAGGGAATGAGAGTACAAAGCACAAGACAAAATAGTGCTCAAACCGTAACATTTGTGAAAACCGACTCAAAGTGGGACATAGCAAAAACCGTCACAAAACATGTGATACATGCGAATGAGATATCATATATCCAAAAACATGAATCAATACATGATACCCAAGCATTAGACAAAGTTTAAGAAGCATAATAAATAAGAAACATAGATAACTCTCCAAAACAACAAGTTTGGAAACTAACTTAAACAAGGGTTCACTTCAAACTGTCATAACTAGAGGTCTAGATATGGGAATGCAGAAATTCCAAGTCGAGGTGATAGCTTATCCTCTTACGGTTCCAACGAGTGGTCACAAGCCCAAAACAAGCAAGTAACGAAGGAGATATGAGCATTCTACCAAAAAGGGTCGGTGCTGTGAATTTGCACGAGTCCACCCGAGAACAACAACACCATTTCTATCATTTACAATTTTCATAATTCACTTCTATCAACTATCAACAATCAATATTCATCATCAACAATCATCAACTAACAACAATCATCATCAAAATCATAATTTCTAAGCTTTCTAATTGTATTCTAAATACGAATTCTAACATGGAAATCATGTAAAACACGTAAATGATACCGAGTAACCCTTCACCGTTACCTTTTCGCGTCTTTAATCGATTCTAAACCTTCCTAGTCTCCACCTACATACAATTAGATAATAAAAGACGAATATCATTCACCTTGAGAAAGACGGATATTTTAAAAAGCGAGAAAGACGGTAATTTTATTACCAATACGGATAGAGGAAGCTAAGAGGGGAAGAATAAGACGAACTTACGTGAATTCCGTCAAAGGACGAATGCGGTATGATGATTATAAGATCGGATCAAAGAGGGTTTTAGGTTTTGGTGGTTTGATGAGGAAGAAGGAGATGTTGAGTTGTGAGGGAAAAAATAGGTTATGAGGGAGTATAAGTAAAGGGTGAGTCGGAAAGTCAAAGGCGGCTTAAAAGTCAAGAAAAGTCAAAGACGACTCAAAAGTCACGAAAAGTCAAAGACGACTCAAAAGTCACGAAAAGTCAAAGACGACTCAAAAGTCAAGAAAAGTCAAAGACGACTCAAAAGTCAAGAAAAGTCAAAGACGACTCAAAAGTCAAAGACGACTCAAAAGTCAAGAAAAGTCAAAGACGACTCAAAAGTCAAGAAAAGTCAAAGACTCCTTAAAACGGGTTTCACATGGAATCTTGCGAAAATTCCAAATACGAACTCGGAAATTCTAAATTCGACTCGAAACATAAAAAGCTAATTTAAAACTTAAATTCGCTGAAAAGATTTCGTAAAATATTTCTACTAGAAAAATAGGGTACATTTCCGGGTGTTACATCTTTTGATTATTTTGATTAAACTAATACAAACATCTAAGATATTTGTAACTTTATCAATCGGTCAGTTTAAATTACTTAAATCGCTTAAACTGACCCGATATCTTTCAATCCACACGCCTACTTCCTCTTGTCCTCTTAGGATTTGATATTTTCATTAAACTAACATAATATCTAAATAATATCTAGATATTTGATTAAACTATCATAAAATCTAATAATATCTAAACAATTACCATAATATAATTATAAAACCCGAGTCAATCCCGTAACAACAATTTCAAAACCCGACTCCCGTAATTCCCTATATTTACACGGCCCACTCCCACTCTTACTCACTACTTATCTTTTCATTTTACATTAAATCAACTTAATATCTAATTAATACCTTCTTTAATATAATCATAATCGTTCTTCGTGTTCTTGATCGTTCTTGATCGTTCTTGAGCAAAATCGTCACAAAACCTTCGTTACTTGGTCAAATCCGTCCTAACTTATATTTCTAGAGTCTCATCTCCGCTCTTCATCTCCATGTACGTTTTATTTTCAATTCCGACAAAATCGTTTTCAACACTTTAATTGTTGAAATCAAGTTTTAATTCTAATAATGTTATTCTTGTCATTTCTTATAAGGGAAGATTATGAAGACGAGTTTGGTGACTCGTATATTTTAGAAGAAGACTAGTAGACGGGTTTCTTAGTTCTTATTTTGGTGCTACTTGATTTTGTGCTAGCTAAGGTAACGATTCCGAGTTACTCGACGAATTAATGTTACATACTTTTACTTATGTTTTGTTATTTACGGTTTCTAAGTAGTAACATGTTAGGTGGTTATTATTATTATGTTGTATGAGTTTTATCATATTTAATGTTCTTGACATGTTGGATGATTTATTCATAATCATGATTTTTGTATGAATGATGGTTGAATTGGTTGTTAAAATGGATGGTTGTTAATTAAAACATGTTAGAAATAATTTGGGATTGTTGCTTAGGGTGGCCGTGTAAGGTGGCTGTTTTGGTGGCTGGAAAACCGACCCAAACCAGGCCGGTCCAGGCCGGTTCAGACCCGGTCTGGGTTGGTCCGTGAGTTGGCTTTTGGGTTGTGTCGATACTTGATTGTTTTGTTGTTGTTTTGACGAGTTTTAAATATGTTAAGCATGCGGGAAATGTTAAGAAACGATTTTTAGAAATGTCGACCAAAACAGGCCCAAACCAGGCCCGTGGGCCCAGTCCAGGCCCGGTTTATTCTCGGCCCAAAACAGGCCGTGGGTCCTCCCTTTGGACTTGCGACGGTTTTTGAGTTATTGTTATTTTATCGTGTTTTGTAATATTTAGCAAGTGGGAAATTTTAATAAGTAAATTATTTATTTAAAAGGTTTTCATAATATTATTATTTCTCACATGTTAGAAATTATAATACGAGATTGTAGTTTAATTTGATATCCTTTAAGTCAAGCGGGTTTTCGTATGATTTTAATAATTCACATGTTAGAAGTTGGAATAAAATAGCATGAGATGAATATGATGATTTTATGTTCAAGTCTAATTGGTAAAGACTCTGTTTCTAGCCGGTTTGACAAAACGGGTTTGGTCAAACTAAGATCTAGTCAGCCCCGTTTTGACTGATGACCCGTCGCGGGACTCGGGTCGGGGATTTGTCTTCAAGTAAGGTTATAATTAATGAATAAATGAGCCTTAGTAGATATGAGGCGATATGATATTTGAATATGATTTATATACAATTAGTCACATGATAGGAAGTTTTTCCCGTGACTGTTTGATTATATGATATATGTCGTGTTGACTAAGTACCCGTAGAGAATTATGAGTATATGGCGTCTTGACCATTCTAATTCTAAATGAGTATCTTGGACCATGACATTGATAGGCCTTACTACCTTTAACGAGTATATGTTCACTTGTTGATAGCTTTTGTGTCCCGGCTTGGTGGGTTTATATCCAAGTCGGGGCATGGCGCCTAATTGCTTCCACTTTAGGAATGAAGCCAGCTTAAGTACTAGCCAACTCTGCTTAGGGGGTCGCCTAGTAGAGATTCTCATGTACTTTTGGTCATGGGACGGGGAATGGAATAACTGTTGTCGCTAGGTCTGATCAGTCTAGGACTAGGATGTTTTCCTACCTTGTGGTATAGCCTCGAGTTACAGAAGTCGACTATTGATTGTCCTAAGAACTTATGCCTGTTTCTAGACGTATTGGTCTTTCATGTTTGATGATTCTATGAATCTTAGAAGGTGAGATGCAAGCCGGCTAAGGTTGATAGAGTTTGGATTACCGGTTGTTAACTGATTCACATGATAGTTTGTATGATTAGGGTTGAGTGTATCATGGCCATGTTTTAAAGGTAACCTCTGAGCTAGCATACCAGCTTCCCTACCTCGTGTTATAGGTTGTTAACGGATTCACATGATAGCTTTCATATGCTAGGTTATATGTTAGTTATTTGTTTCATAACATGAAAAGCATATCGTATTTGTGAAAGTTTTGTATTTTCCATTTACATCTCTTTTATGTTATTCATGTTTTATTAAACTCGACATTTCGTGGCTGGGAGAACTCGGAGTTACTCCCCACTGACTGTGGCTTCCGTGTTTATATTTAATGCGGTTGCAGGTTTGTGATGCATACTTGGGTACATTGACGAGCTAGCGAGCGAAGTATTTACCTTGGACCTATATTCGGTTCTTAGGATTGTATATTATTATACACTCTTTTATTTCCGTATTTATACGGGAGATATGTCTCCCGTTTTGGATATTTCTTATGTATAATATTATTTCCTTTTTGTTATGAACCTTTTTCTTTAAGACACCTTTGTTATGATGAATATATTTAATAGTAGGTTCCGGTTTTAAAATTTACCGATTTTCACTAAAGTGAACCTATTAGAAACGTATTCTCATCTGTTATTTATTAAATTATTTGTTTATCTTTCCGCAAATTCGAGGGTGTCACAAGAAAACAGAGCAAAAGTTGGTCGAGTGGGGTCTCCACTCAGTCGAGCTGCTCGCTAACTCGGTCGACTATCGACCCTACTCGGCCAAATCAATCTCACAAGAATCAACACAACCGCAACACAAAAAAAGCTCACACCAACATCAACAATCAACACAAAAATACAATAAAACGACAACACAAAAAACACGGCAACATTACAAAATCAAGCATTAAAATAATTAAATAAATAAAAATTGAGGAAGAAAAGGAATGAGAACACCTTGAGTCCCTGATTCCTTGACTGATTGAGGCGGCAAAGGTGGATCCACAAGACGGCGAATCACGAGCAAATGAGCAATAGACATTTAAACTTCACACATTTCAAAAATTCTAATTTTAAATGATGTAGTATTGATATATGAAGAACCCTAGAAATTTTATAAGTAAAATTGATTTTTATTTTTTGGGATTTTAAGGAAAAAATAACGGTGAAAACGCAATAAAAAGGGAAGAAGAACGGAAGAAGATGAGGGAAATTAGGAAATTAATGAAACTCTTAATTACTTAGTATAAGTTGCTTTTGTAGTTTCTTACTTTGGTCTTTCAATGTTGCTTGCAGAGTAGTTTTTTTTCACTTTCCTAACTTTGTTTTTTACATTGAGCCCTCCCAATATTAGGCTCTTGACTTTTACCCACCCAAACAGCCCTTAGGGTCTGCCCTGCTCCCAAGAAAAATCCTTATTTTTATCTAAATCGAGTTTTATATTACGGGTTAAGGTAAGATTTTACGATGCGTATATTAGCCAAACAAGTACTCATTTGTAGGAGTATATTACAACGTCTTTAGGTCAATTTAATGTGTGTAAATTGAGCCTTTTAAGCCGTGCAGTTATGTACATCAACTTGCATAGTTGCATGTCAACTTGCATTTCAAAGTTCAAAATAACAAGTTGGACTATAAAATGCTGGACAACGAAAAGAGATTATTAATAGCATGTTATCGTAGCTATCTTTATTTCGTTTTTCTCATTATTTTTTTCCACTTATTTGTGGTTCTCTTTTTGAGCAAGTTGGGCTGTATTAATAATAATCTAATATTCAAGTTGCAAGGTGTTGATTACCATTATTTTCTTCTTAGAATTATTTCAGAACCGAAATTTTAGGTTTGATTTGGTTTGTAATTTTATAAAAACAAGTACAGTATTTTGGTGTCTTCATATTAGGCCAGGTAAATGGTCAACTAACTCTTAAATAAGACCATCTATTCCCCCTTAACAAAAATTTCGTGTCCGAAGTTCACCCCAAACCTACAACGGACAAAGCCTGGTCCAAATACCAACTAAAGACCAATCATAAAATAAATATACATATATTTCTAATCACAAATGTTACTACTCAATTCCAATATCCACATAACAAGAAATACAAATTCACTAATTAAATACCGACAAGGTTAAAAATAAAAGTAAATAAACACGCATTTTCACATTCCACCCTTCGTAAATAGGAATTTCGCCGACAAGCCACCATTATCATGAAAAGTCAAACGCCCACAATAAACAAACATAATTAAATTAAAATTAAAATTATGACACAAATGAGCATATATCCACATTGTGGTTCCACATATGATGGAATACGGCCCTAATGCATATAGTATAAAACAAAAATACATACTAATAATCCATAATACGCCACATACCCAGGTACTCGGTCTAGTATACTATGTACTCTGTCGAGTTTCCTCACTCGATCGAGTACTAGCTCACTCGGTCGACCGAGTAAAACAGAGCATAATTTTCTTGCTTGGACCCTAAATATAACATTCCTATCGTACGCCATATATGTTATAGAAACTCACTTCCAACATTAATTATACCTGAAAGTTTAAGGCACTAGGCTCAACATTTATCCAACATTACATATACTACCATAGCAAGTTAAATAGCCAACATAAGTATCACAATATGTAGATACCCGTATCCGTTGATACTATTATTTATAAGATTTCCGTTGTGACAACCCTCGCGAAAACGGAAAGTAAATCAAGCATATCATGTAAAGTAGTAGCGGATATACGGGATTTTTAAAACTTTCACATGAAAGAAGTACGTTAAAGAAACGCCCAGCAAAGCAAAAGTAGAAAAGTAGCTACAATGAGAAGACATAGTCTCTCAAAACAACAATAATGTAAATGACAGAGTCTAAAGGCAAAGGTAAATCGTCAAAAGTCAAAGTTCGCTAGCTCACACAGTCTTCACCCAAAATAAAGTATCAACTAGCACCTGTTTATTCATTAAACATGAA
Organism: Heliosperma pusillum; assembly: GCA_022085475.1. NCBI lineage: Eukaryota > Viridiplantae > Streptophyta > Magnoliopsida > Caryophyllales > Caryophyllaceae > Heliosperma > Heliosperma pusillum. Next base: position 7,476 of record JAIUZE010020091.1, read on the forward strand.
TGTCACAGTTAGTGGGGAGTACCTCGAGGTTCTCTTAGCCATATCACATTAAAACGAACATTATTATAGGATATAAACGTACATCATCATACATACATAGGTATCATACTGAAGAGAAGATAACATTACATATCAACGATGTTAACAAGTGAGTATCAACAATATCATAATCCTAAACCATGACATAGGAAATACTCACCCAAGAAACCATAATATGATTATGACAAAAAATTTTGGTTCATGTATACCTACTGACATCAAAATATTTGTTGTCAAATTTCGTGATTATAGGAGTTGATTTGCTATTTATTTTGATTTTTGGCTTTTAAACCGAGTTAACATGCATTTTATGAGTTAAAAGTTAACTAAAAAATAGTTTCATGTTGATTCTGGCTATGAAATTTTAATATGATCTCACATGCATGTCTTACATATTTTATGTAAAATTTCGTCACTTTAATTAAGTATGGCATGTTTATTGATTTTTATACGATAAAAGTCGATAATATGAGATTATAATGTTCATAAAACTGAAACGTCCATTTATGATCTTGAAAATTTTTGGTACATTTTACATTCTGCTGTTGATCATCTTGGTAAAATTTCATAATTTGTTTCACTGTTTTACTATATTTAATGATTTTTATTTAATAAAACCATTAAATACAAAGCTATTTGTTCATAAAAATTAATTTAAATTTTTTGAGCAAATGTTTTTTATTTTTATAGTTCCTGGAAATTTTCCAGAATGTACAAAATTTTTTGTTTCAAATTTTATGATGTTTATTTTTTATTTTGGTTTTATTTCATAATTGTTATGATTAAACCGTAATATTTAGCAAATGAAATCAAATCGATCTAATTAATGACCAAAAAAATTAGTAGGGACTAATTTTGAGTTATAAAATAGTTTAGTTAATTAGTTTGAATTTAAATGAGATTTAAATATTGATATTGATTTTTAATAGTTAAAAATCAATAAATCCTGTAAAATCGAGCTACTATGAGCATGAATGTGTTTAGGGCGATTTTGGCACGAATTTTGCAGCAATTTATTTTATTTATGGTTGAATGAATGAATGTCATTTATTTAATAATTTATGCAAATTTTGTACCTAGTATGGCCTAGTTATTTTTAATCGTTATTACCCGTAATGTAAGGGAAAAACGGTTTGGTTGTAATTTTATTGCGATCTCGTATCGCCGGTTTGTATAATTTAATAATTTCATTTTATAGAATGAATGTATAACAGGAATTTGTATAATTGTATATTTGTAATTATTTTTATGAAGACTGGTGACTCCCTCAAGAGGGTGTCATTTTGGAAGGTGTTCCAAGTGAAGAGGCAAGGGACCAAGGAGTTGGTTTCCGAATTTGTAATTATCTAGTTAATTTGATTAGCTAGGTTGCCATACTAAGATTTTATTGTTGCTTGGTTGCGTGCTTTATTTACGCTCATGCCAAAATCGTCACACATGCATTTTATTTTCCGTTATTGTCAATTTAACGTCATTCACAATTCACCTATGAATCCGGTGTTCATTAGGGCTACCACGCTCGTGTGTCCCTTTTTACCTCGGGTAAGTAGGGTGATACTATCACAAGCTAAAATTGGATTGGACTCAACGAGATAAGCGTTATCTTGGGACTAGGAGATGGATTTAGTTGAAATCCGTCAACCAAGAGTTCTAAGAGTAGAATTAGTCATGTAATGACTTACCATTTGTAACACCCCCGCCCAAACCTTGGGTCGGGAGCGGTCACTCATGATAGCTCTCCAGGCTGTGTACATGGCCCACAGATCAACACGGGTCCTTTCCAGCGCATTTTGTCCTCACTCATGCACATCCCGGGAACCTTCCCAGGAGGTCACCCATCCCAAGACTACTCTCAGTCAAGCACGCTTAACTTTTGAGTTCTTTTGCATGGATGACAAGAAAAGAAAGTGCACTTTGTTGATATGAGTAGTACTTTCAAACCCTTTAAGCACTAGTCATTTAAGCCTATCAATGGACCTCTTCAACGAACGTGGGGTGTTACAATCACCCCCACTTGAAGAACGCAACGTCCTCGTTGCGCCTGGGAGCATAACCGCTAACCCAGAATCCTCCCCCGCTAGGTGGGTGATCACAATGGAGCGTATAACAACTGCCACCATCACCACACGGTCGCAGGGTTGCTCTGATACCATTTGTAACACCCCGGCCCAAACCTTGGGTCGGGAGCGGTCACTCATGATAGCTCTCCAGGCTGTGTACATGGCCCACAGATCAACACGGGTCCTTTCCAGCGCATTTTGTCCTCACTCATGCACATCCCAGGAACCTTCCCAGGAGGTCACCCATCCCAAGACTACTCTCAGTCAAGCACGCTTAACTTTTGAGTTCTTTTGCATGGATGACCAGAAAAGAAAGTGCACTTTGTTGATATGAGTAGTACTTTCAAACCCTTTAAGCACTAGTCATTTAAGCCTATCAATGGACCTCTTCAACGAACGTGGGGTGTTACACCATTTCTAGATAAAGGTAGCATGCGATGACTATTTTTATTTAAATATGGGTCTTGGAATCATTTATATAATTTATTGAGAGATCATTATATAAGTGCTAAACTTGTGAAAATGTTTTTCAAGTAAATTTACAATGAATGTTTATATATTTGTTTTTGTTGTAGTAACCATATTCGCGAAATGTCAACTTCATCCAACAACGCAACCTTGGGTAAGGACCCTACTCGGTCGAGTAGCTAACCATACCAGACTCCCGAAATCACATTTTCCGGTTCGACATGCGATAAACATTTCGCATCCAAGACTCGGTCAATCATAGAAGCCGAGTACCCCAAATTCGGTCGACATTCACGAAAGAGGCGGAAAAGAGCACAAACATCATACAAGTGGTACGCTACATGCAAATGACACCACCTCGCAAGTATACAACATTTGACGGCCGGGTCGATCAACGCAAAGCGTTCGCCTCCCAACAACGTCGTAATATGGCCACTAACACATGCAATTAAGCAGTAAGGATACATCCCCGTTCCGACATTCCAGCCTTACGAACGTGGAGGTAGCCAAGGAAATGAGAGCACAAAGCACATGGAAAATTAGTGCTCAAACCGTAACATTTGTAAAAACCGACTCAAAGTGGGACATATAAAAAACCGACACAAAACATGCGATACAAGCGAATGGAATATCATATATTCGAAACACTAATATTTTAAGTCATTACGTAAATTTATACGATAAATGAACCATCGGAAATATTATAAATGAAAAAGTAAATAAAAATTTCAAGGAAACTCCAGCAGGGTGCGAGCCGGTCACCCGGCTGGTACCAAATATCATATGAAAAACCAACATGAAAGTGCAGTGTGTCCCAGCCGGTCAAGGGGACTGGCTGCCGGCTACCCGGCTGGGACCAAAGGCATAAGAGAAAAACAAAGGAGAAAGGCAGCGGTGTCTCAGCCGGTCGGCTGACCGGCTGCCGGTCGGCCGGCTGAGATCTAAATCATGCTTAAACTCTCACGTAACACAACCAATATACATCCACTCCCCAGCCGGTCAGCTGACCGGCTTCCGGTCGGCCGGCTGGGGTCAATATCACACAAAAATCACCAATTCACTAAGGATCATTATACAACAACGTCATCTATCATCACAATTCATCCATTTTCAATATCAATTATCGACTAACAACAACCATCATCAACAATACGATTTCTATGATTATTAATCCTATTCTAATTACGATTACTAACATAGAAAACACGTAAAACACGTAAATGATATCAAGTAACCCTTCACCGTTACCTTTTCGCGTCTTTACTCCGCGTCAATGTCCTCTTCAATCAAGAAGTAGTCTTTGTCGGGATCTTGGAGGTCACCACCTACAAATAGATAATAAAAGATGAATATAATTCACCTTGAGAAAGACGGATAATTTGAAAAGCGAGAAAGACGGTAATTTTATTACCAATACGGATAGAGGACGATGAGAGGGGAATAATGAGACGAACCTAGGTGAATTTGAGCGAGAAAAGAAAGAGTAGCGACGATTCTATGGTGGATCAAATATGAAAGCTAGGTTTTGGGGATTTCTTGGTGAGGAAGAAGGAGATGTTGAGTTGTGAGGAAGTTAGGGTTAGGGTGAGTATATGAGGGAGTAAGTGGAAAAAGTCAAGGAAAAGTCAATGACGTCTTAAGACGTGATTCACTTGAAATCTCGCGTAAAATCCAAATACGAACTCGGAAATTCTAAATTCGACACGGAAAATTTAATTCTAAACTAAAACTAAATTTCGCTGAAAAGTATCCGTAAAATATTTTTACTATAAAAAAATAGGGTACATTTGCGGGTGTTACAAATTAACTAAGCATTGTGGGACCCATTATATATTGATATAATGGTAAAATATTACTTAAAATGTTAAGTACATATTATTCATTTATTTGTGACAAATAATTGTTATATGATCAAATTAACACTTAAATATACAAGATAATTAAGCATTTGATTAATAAGTATTTGTTGAACAAATATCAAAAAATCAAAATGGACCATATAAGGCCTCACATGGCCAGTCATGGTAGTGTTGGTAAGGTGATGATGGTTGCTTTTGTTCATGCTCATAAGTCACATGTGATTATGACATGAATAGTACACCAAAATCATTTCAACTAATACTACACTCCAACACCTTGGATGAGAATAAAATAAGAACAAAAATCATCTACAAAGCCATGTGCCTATAAATAGGCCATTTTGTTGTTCATTTTTCTTCTCGAATTCATTCTTGTTTTTCTTCTAAATCTCTCTAAAACATCAACCTCTCACTAAACTCTAATAATACTAATATTTACTAAGTATTACTAGTGTAGTAATATATTCTAATATTAGTAGCATAATATCTATCTTATTATCTAGTTAATAATAAGGGTAGATTATTTGGTACCATCTTGGTGCAACTTGAAGGAGGTCTTCTAGTTTGGAGATTATTCTTGTTCATCCATATTAATAGCTCAAGAACAACAAGAAGGAGTTCTTGTTGTGCTCATTTTATTTCCATATCAATGTGAGGAAATTGCTTCTTTTATATAAATGTCTTTATATTTGGATGCATGTTACGTAGATCATTAAATACTAAATTAACAAGTAATTTAGTAACTAATTAGAGGAGTCTAATTAAGGTCGATGAAATTTCAACCCTTTCCCAAAGGGGTGTGCCGGCTCCATGGGTAGAAAAGGAGGAGTGTTTTCTCTTATTAATACTCACTTGATCTCATATGTGCACAAGACTTACTTATCTCTAAACCTCTCCACTTCTCACTCTAAAGAAATAGCTTAAGAAGCTTCAAACTATTATTGTTCATAAATTACGAATAAAATTTACTAAGAGTAGTAATTGTGACACCCTCAAATTTGCGGAAAGAAAAAAATAATTTAAATACATAACGAAGGTGTCATAACATAAAAAGGTTCATTACAAAACGGAAATAATATTATACAAAAGAAATATACAAGACGGGAGACATATCTCCCGTATAAATACGGAATAAAAGAGTATATAATAATATACAATCTAAGAACCGAATATAGGTCCAAGGTAAATACTTCGCTCGCTAGCTCGTCAATGTACCCAAAGTATGCATCACCACCTGTTCGACCGCATTAAATATAAACACGGAAGCCACAGTCAGTGGGGAGTAACTCCGAGTTCTCCCAGCCACGAAATGTCGAGTTTAATGAAACATGAATAACATAAAAGCAATGTATATGGAAAATACAAAACTTAAACATATATGATATGCTTTTCATGTTATGAAACAGATAACTAACAAATAACCTAGCATGTGAAAGCTATCATGTGAAACCGATAATAAACTATAACTCGAGGTAGGGAAGCTGGTATGCTAGCTCAGAGGTTCCTCTCAGAAACATGGCCATGATACACTCAAACCCTAATCAACCCGTAATCATGTGAATCAGTTAACAATCGGTAATCCAAACTCTATCAATCTTAGCCGGCTTGCATCTCACCTTCTAAAACTCATAGAATCATACAAACATGAAAGACAAATACTTCTACACAAACAGGCATAAGTTCTTAGTACGGCGATAGTCTACTTCTGTAACTCGAGGCTATCCCACAAGGTAGGAAAACATATCCTAGTCCTAGACTGATCAGACCTAGCGACAACAGCTATTCCGTTCCCCGTCCCATGACATAACCGTCTATGAGAAACTCTACTAGGCGCCCCCCTAAGCAGAGATGGCTAGTACTTAAGCTGGTTCCAACCCCAAAACGGATTAGGCAACCATGCCCCGACTTGGATATAAACCCACCAAGCCGAGACACAAAAGCTATCAAGCGGCCAACTCCGTATGCTCGTTAAAGATAGTACGGGCCTATCAATGTCGTGGTCCAAGCTACTCATTTAGAATTAGAATGGTCAAGACGCCATATTCTCATAATTCTCTATGGGTACTTAGTCAACACGACACCAACCATACAATAAAACAGTCACGGGAAAAACATCCTATCATGTGACTACTGCATATAAATCATAATCAAATATCATATCGCCTCATATCTACTAAGGCTAATTCATTAATTAAATACAACCTTACTTGAATACAAATCCCCGACCCGAGTCCCGCGACGGGTCATCAGTCAAATCGGGGCTGACTAGATCTTAGTTTGACCAAACCCGTTGGATCAAACCGGCTAGAAGCAGAGTCTTTATCACATAGACATAAAATCAACATATTCATTACATGTTATTTTATTACTACTTCTAACCTGTGAATTATCATATTATACCCAAAACCCGCTTGACTTAAATGATTTCAACGTAAACTAATCTCGTATTATAATTTCTAACATGTGAGAAATAATAATTTTTATTAAAACCTTTTTAATTAAATATTTTATTTATTAATACTTCCCACTTGCTAAATATTACAAAACACGATAAAAATGACGATAACTCAAAAACCGACACGAGTCCCAAGGTGGGACCCACGGGCTGAATTGGGCCGGACCCACATGGGCCTGTTTTGGGCCTCACGGACAGAATTGGGCTTTTTTGACAATTTTAATAAACCGTTTCTAATTATTTCCCGCATGCTTTAACATAATTAAAACGCCGTCAAACAATAACCAAACAATCAAATATCGACACAACTCCCAGGGACCCCACCCGGACCAAATCCAAACCGGGCTGGACCGGCCTGAACCGGTCTGACCAGGCCTGGACCGGCCGGTTCACAGCCCCAACACGACCCCTTTTCACGGTTCAAACAACCACACTTCCCAATTAATTCTAACATGTTTTAATTAACAACATCCATTTTTAAACATCCAATTTAACCATCCAACATACAACAATCATCATCATGAAGAAATCATAAAAATATAACCATAACACCAACATATTTATCATTCCTACCACATAATAAAATTAACAACTTATCATGTTACTAACTAAAAATCATAAAATCATAATAATATGAACAAAAAACTAAAGATGAACCAAAATCTAAAGAAAACCAAAGCTATGTAACATATATCCGTCGAGTAACTCGGAATCGTTACCTTAGCTAGCAAAACCAATTAGCACCAAAAAAATAAGAAGTATAAAACCCGTCTACTAATCTTCACCCAAAATATACGAGTCACCAAACTCGTCTTCAAAATCTTCCCCTATAAGAAATGACAAGAAACATTATTAGAACTTAAACTTGATTTTCCATAATTAAATGTTGAAAACGATTTTGTCGGATTTGAAATTAAACCGTACTTGAAGATGGAGAGCGAAGAGGAGATTCTAGAAATATAAGTTAGGACGGATTTAATTAAGAAATGAAGGTTTTATGAAGGTTTTGCTCAAGAACGATGAAGAACGGATGAAGAACGCGAAGAACGCTAAAGAACGATTAAAGAAAGTGATATTTTGATCTTAATTTGATTTGTTGAAAAATGAAAAGTTGTTTGTGAGTAGGAAGAGTGGATGAGCCGTGTAGTTATAGGCAAAAGTGGATGTCGGGTTTTGAAATTGTTGTTACGGAATTGATTCGCGTTTAATAATTATATTACGGTAATCGATTAAATATAATTAGCGATTAAGTTAATTGAACTAAATATCAAGATATTATGTTATTATAAGGAAAAGAAAGAAATATCAAGCTTAAGAGAGGAGAGAAAAGAGACGTGAGAAATGAAAAGAAAACGGGTCTGTTTTCAAGCGATTGCGGAATTTAAGTTGACAGACCGATAAAGTTACAAATATCTTAGATATTTTTATTAGTTTAATCATATTAATTAAAATATCTAATATGAGTGGAAAATAGGTGACATGGGGCGTGTGAAATGGGTAGGAATCGGGTCTGATTTTGAGCGATTTGCGTAATTTAAACGGACGGATCGATAAAGCTACAAATATCTTAGATATTTGTATTAGTTTAATCGAAACAATTAAAATATCTCAAGGGAGTGGAAAACGATGACATGGGCGTGTGACTCATGCCAAAGTCGAGTTTCGATTTTGTTACGGGATTTACGATGAGTCGGGAATAGTTAAATGACGTTCGGTTAAAACCGTAAACGTTATTCTTTAAATTCCGAATAAATTCAAAATAATTATATTAAATTATGATAAATCTTAATAAATCTAAATAAAAATAAATCAAAAATATTATTTTTTTAACTAAAATTTCGGTCTTCAAACTTATGAGACGAGTCGGGAAAAAGTCAACGGAAGTCAAAGTTGACTGAAAAGTCGAGAAAAGTCGAAGATGACTTAAAAGTCAAGAAAAGTTTAGGACTACTTAAAAGTCAAGAAAAGTCAATGACGACTTTCAAAAAGTCAAGAAAAGTCAAAGACGACTTAAAAGTCAAGAAAAGTCAAAGATGACTAAAAACGGTCTTTTCATGAAATCTCTCAGAAATTCCAAATACGAACGCGGAATTTCAAAATAAGACTCCGAACAAAAATTCCTATTTTAAAAACTTAAGTTCTACTGAAAAGTTTTAGTAAATATTTTCACTAGAAAAATAGGGTATATTTCGGGTTGTTACAATCACCCCTCCTTTTAAAAAGTTTCGTCCTCGAAACTTAGAAGAAGGAACGTAACATATATGTATGTCTATTTCAAAACTGTTAAAATATACTTGTAATAAAAATACATGGTCTTATCAATGGGGCGGAAGATTCTCGTCTGCAGTCAAGAATCTCATCGTCCAAGTCAAAGACTCAAAAGATACCATTTCGCGTCAATTAATGAGAAAACTAGTTATCGAACGTCTCCAATAACGAGTCTCAACACTCCTTGACGGTAAAATACTTGAAATCAATAAAATTTCCAAAAGCTTTTAGTTCAAAAATTCTATAGTAAAGGTAATAACACTACTATCTATCCCTAAAATTTCTAACTAAAGCTTCTAATAACCTATCTATACGAGATGATAATTGATAGAAGGAACGAAATATTCGAAAGAATAAATCGAATAGAAAGAGAGAAAAGAGAGGAATGAATCACCATACTATCTCCCATCTATGATACTTCAAATGTTTTATCGTAACTCAACAACACTAACTGCACCAGAATCTAGTCCTCAAGAGAGTGCAATATATCCTAAACATTTTCAATCATCAGATTCCCACCAAAATATTTCATAAACACGATACATCAAGTAACAACTCCCAATTATTCAAATTCAATTAAAATCTTTTAAGGTCCATTGGTACGGTAAACTTGTAACTAACAAACCATGAAAGATGCATTATGAACTCTAATCTTCTTAGCTCCTTAAAACTCTTATTGAAAACCATCATCAAAATATTTATAATTAGGGAACCAAGATTGTTAACGACCACAAAGTAAAGGACTTACTTTCACTAGAAAATTAAGACTCCGAACAAAAGTTCCCTAGTTTAAAAACGTAAGTTCTACTGAAAAGTGTTAGTAACTATTTTCACTAGAAAATAGTGTATTTTGGGTTGTTACAATTTCTTAGCAAGGGTAATGTCAGGGAGTCTCTTAGTCCTTGTGCTGTACCAGCCCTGCTAGTGCCTAAGAAGGATGGAACTTGGAGGATGTGTATAGATAGCAGAGCAATTAACAATATCACCATTAAGTATAGGTTCCCTATACCTAGACTCAATGACATTCTGGATGAACTCAGTGGGGCTCAAGTGTTCACTAAGATTGATCTAAGGCAAGGGTATCATCAAGTAAGGATACGAGCTGGAGATGAGTGGAAGACTGCTTTCAAGACCAAGCATGGGCTGTATGAATGGTTAGTGATGCCATTTGGGCTCTCCAATGCCCCTAGCACCTTCATGAGGCTCATGACAGAAGTCTTAAGGCCTTACTTGGGAAATTTCATTGTGGTATACTTTGATGACATTCTAGTCTACCGTTCAAGCAAGAAGGAACACCTACAACATCTGAACTTGCTTTGTGAGGTTCTCAGGAAGAATAAGCTATATGGTAAGCTAGAGAAGTGCACTTTCATGCAGCCTGAGGTTCATTTCCTTGGGTTCATCATATCAAAGGATGGGGTAGCTGTTGATCCTTAGAAGGTTAAGGCAATCAGGGATTGGCCCACACCTAAGACAGTGACAGAGGTCAGGAGTTTCCATGGGTTGGCATCCTTCTATAGAAGGTTCATTCAGGGGTTCAGTTCTATCATGGCTCCTATCACAGAATGCATGAAGAAAGGAGAGTTTACTTGGGGAGAAAAGGCAGAGAAGTCCTTCAAAACCATCAAGGATCTGTTGTGTAGATCCCCTATACTAGGCTTACCTGACTTTAACAAATTGTTTGAAGTAGAATGTGATGCAAGTGGGTTAGGAGTTGGGGCAGTACTGGTTCAAGAGAAGAGGCCCATAGCCTATTTCAGTGAGAAGCTAAGTGGAGCAAGGTTGAATTACTCTACCTATGACAAAGAGTTTTATGCCATAGTGAGAGCTCTGAATCATTGGGGGCATTACCTAAAATCTAAGCCTTTTGTGCTACATTCAGACCATGAGGCTTTAAAGTTCATCAATGGTCAACACAAACTCAACCCCAGGCATGCCAAGTGGGTAGAATTCCTGCAATCCTTCTCCTTTTCAAGCAAGTACATAGAAGGCAAGAACAATGTAGTAGCTGATGCCCTTTCTAGGAGATCTGTGATGTTGTCATTCATGGAGCAAAGGGTCCTAGGCTTTGAATTCATGAAGGAACTCTACATGGAAGATCCAGACTTCAAGGAGGAATGGGAAGTGTATGCAGAAGGAAGACTCAAGAAGGGGAACAAGTACTTGACACAGAATGGATTCCTCTTCCAAGGAAACAAACTATGCATACCTAGAGGTCCTTACAGAGGATTACTAGTCAAGGAGGTCCATTGCAATGGACTTGCAGGGCACTTTGGGGTACAAAAGACCTATGAGATATTGCATGAGCAGTTCTATTGGCCCAAGATGCTAGGTGATGTGCAGGACACTATCAAAAGGTGCAACCCTGTCAACTAGCCAAGTCACAGTTCCATGCAGGTCCCTACACCCCACTACCTGTACCAAACAAACCTTGGGAGGACATCAGTATGGATTTCATAGTGGCATTGCCTAGGACACAAAGGGGCAAAGACTCAGTAATGGTGGTAGTGGATAGGTTCAGCAAAATGGCCCATTTTGTTGCTTGTAATAAGACAGAAGATGCCATGGGGGTAGCAGAACTCTACTTCAAGGAAATAGTAAAGTTGCATGGGGTACCAAGAAGCATTGTGTCTGATAGGGATACTAAGTTTATGAGCCACTTTTGGAGGTCACTCTGGAGGCTCCTAGGTTCAAGGTTACTCTTCAGCACAGCATACCATCCCCAAACAGATGGGCAAACAGAGGTTACTAACAAAACTCTAGGAAGAATCTTGAGATGTATCATTGCTAAGTCATTAAAGGATTGGGATATCAAACTGTCACAAGCTGAGTTTGCATTCAATAGAGCTCCCTCACACAGCACAGGTAAGACCCCTTTTGAAGTTGTTTATGGTGCTAATCCTCTAATGCCAACAGACCTAGCACCAGTGATAAGGAAAAAAGTCAACTATGATGCCAAAGAAAGAGTACAACAGATGATGCAGATTCACAGTCAAGTCAAGAAACAGATTGAGAGAACAAATGAAATGTATAAGTCAAGAGCCAAAGGTCCAAAGAAAGCTAGAGAGTTCAAGGCAGGAGACATGGTGTGGCTGCACTTAAGGAAAGAAAGATTCCCAGAGAAGAGGAAAAACAAACTCATGCCAAGAGCTGATGGTCCTTTTGAAGTGCTTAAAAGGGTAGGACCTAATGCTTACAAGATAGATTTACCAGGGGATTATGGGGTACATGGGACATTCAATGTGGGAGACCTAAGTCATTATCAAGAAGACTCTGAGGATGAAGAGGATTTGAGGGCAAATCTTTTT
>JAIUZE010020092.1:0-14481 GCA_022085475.1 Heliosperma pusillum
CCTAAGAACTTATGCCTGTTTGTAGAAGTATTGGTCTTTCATGTTTGTATGATTCTATGAGTTCTAGAAGGTGAGATGCAAGCCGGCTATGATTGATAGAGTTTGGATTACCGATTGTTAACTGATTCACATGATTACGTGTTGATTATGGTTTGAGTGTATCATGGCCATGTTACATGGTAACCTCTGAGCTAGCATACCAGCTTCCCTACCTAGTGTTATATTTTATTATCGGATTCACATGATAGTTTTCATATGATAGGTTATATGTTAGTTAATTGTTTCATAACATGAAAAGCATAGCATATATGTTAAGGTTTTGTATTTTCTATATACATTGCTTTTATGTTATTCATGTTTCATTAAACTCGACATTTCGTGGCTGGGAGAACTCGGAGTTAATCCCCACTGACTGTGGCTTCCGTGTTTTATAATAATTTAATGCGGTCGAACAGGTGGTGATGCATATTTTGGGTACATGGACGAGCTAGCGAGCGAAGTATCTACCTTGGACCTATACTCGGTTCATAGTTTGTATATTAGTAGACACTCTTTTATTTCCGTATTTATACGGGAGATATGTCTCCCGTCTTGTACATTTCTTCTGTAGAATATTATTTTCGTTTTGTAATGACCTTTTATTTATGACACCTTTGTTATGTAGTTTTATCTTACATTTATGTATTTAAATAATTTTTTTTTCTTTCCGCAAATTTGAGGGTGTCACAGTTTGTTTATTTTATGATTTTAATTAGTATTATGATGTTTATGTATAATTTGTGATGCTTACAAAGTTCTAATGGTTAGTTAGTTAGGGTTTGTGTAGGTTGATGGTTAGGGTTTATATAACTTGGGGGTTTTGTGAAATTGTTAACATTATGTTAATCGAGGTTGTAATTGACAATGTATTGGTGTTTTTGATGATGTTAGGATTGTTGATTGACTAAATTAGTATAAATGGGAGTATTATTGATGGTAGAAAGTTAGTATTCCCTCAGTCTTATTCATTTGTTTGCCCTTTAAATTATTTTTTATGGTTGTTTTAATCAAAAGGCAAATAAATAATTGTGATGGAGGGAGTAGAATGTTAGGATTTTATAATTAAAGTGTGTATGTATTATGTTAGTATATTGTTAATAACAAATATCCATGTTGATAATATTAGTTTGATAATTTTTTAGTATCCATGTTGATAATGTTATTAATTAGAATGATAGTAGTTTAATTAGTGATATGTTAATTTTAGTATAGTTAGTATCCATGTTGACAATAGTATTGTTTGGTTTATTATTGATAATAGATATGTTCCTAGAGGTAGTAATAATTGATAATCAATATTGTTGTAATATTGTTGTGTGGGTTAATGTTTAGATTAAAATGAAGAGGTTGGAACGTACATGGATGTACGAAGATAGACTTGATAAGAAAAGACGTCCTACCGCTAGATTTATAAAGGGGGTTGCCGAGTTTATTGAATTTGCTAGACAACAAGACGAGTATGATTTAGTAGCAAAGAAACTTAGGTGTCCTTGTATTAAATGCAAAAACATGAGATATCTACATGACATTGAGGTTCAAGAACATCTTTATACAAACGGGTTTTGTCCAAACTACTACAATTGGATTTCTCATGGAGAATCATATTTTTCACTTCCCGAACAATCTCAAATCCCACAAAATGAGAACCCATATAGAGATATGGTAGTTGATGCATTTGAGTCTAATATTTTCAATAATGATCATATACCAATGAGTGAAGAAGAACCACACCCACAAGCAAAAGCCTTTTTTGATATGTTAAAGGCGAGTGAAAAACCATTATATGAAGGGAGCAAAATGTCATTGTTAGAAGCCGCCTCTAGGATAGTAACTTTGAAATGTGAGTACAATTTGCCATTTACTTGTGTTGATGGCATTGCTTCTTTGATTGAGGATGTTATCCCCGATAATAATGTCATGACCCGATCATTCTACAATACCAAAAAAGTAGTGAAAGGTCTACAACTTCCGCATTACAAGATTGATGCATGTCCCGATGGATGTATGCTCTTTTGGAAGGATGAGGCTTTGCTTGACAAGTGTAGTAAATGTGAAAAGGCTAGATATAAGACAATTGAGGGAAGTATTGTCTTGAAGGGTAAAAAAGGAAAGAATGAAAAAAAAAAGAGGTGAAAAGAGTAAGAAACCAATACCCGAAAATCCCGTAACTTACTTTCCTCTAGCTCCTAGACTTCAAAGAATGTTTGCTACCAAAAACATTGCCGAGCAAATGAGATGGCACAAGGAAAATCATCGTACTCCGGGAAAGATGTGTCATCCGAGTGATGGAGAGGAATGGAAGCGGTTTGATATGCTTTACCCCGACTTTGCTGAGGAACCCCGTAATGTGAGACTTGGCCTTTGTACGGATGGTTTTGCTCCATTTGGCCAGTTTGGTAAAAAGTACTCTTCTTGGCCCGTAATGGTCACTCCATACAACTTACCACCTTGGTTATGTATGAAAAAACAATTCATCTTCTTGTCACTAATTATTCATGGTCCTGATAATCCAAAAATCGCCTTAGATGTTTATTTGCAACCTTTGGTGGAAGAATTGAAACAATTGTGGGAAGTAGGTGTGCAAACATATGATGTGTCTTTAAAGCAAAATTTTCAACTAAGAGCTTCATTGTTGTGGACCATTAATGATTTTCCCGCATACGGTATGCTATCTGGATGGTCTACCGCGGGAAAAAAGGCATGTCCTTGTTGCATGTACCAAAGCAAAGCATTTTCGCTACCTTGTTCCAAAAAAGTGAGTTGGTTTGATTGTCATAGACAATTCTTACCGGAGGGGCATGCCTTTAGGAGCAACAAAAAAGCTTTCAGAAAAGGTAAAGTGGAGCGGAATCATGCTTTAGATCGACTTTCGGGGGATAAGGTGTGGGATATGGTTTGTGATTTGTCACGTACTATTGATTGTACTAAAGCAGAGACGGAGGTGCTGAAAAAGAAGAAAATTGGTTGGTTTAAAAGAAGCATTTTTTGGGATCTTCCTTATTGGAAAACGATGTTAATTAGGCACAATTTGGATGTAATGCATAGAGAAAAGAACTTCTTTGAGCAACTGATTCACACGATTATGGATGTAAAGGGAAAGACTTGTGATACTGTTAAATCACGAGAAGATTTGAAGACAATTTGTCATCGTCCCAATCTTCACATTCGTAGCGATGAGTCTAAGCCAAAATCTATTTTTACACTTGACAAAGCTCAAAGGAAGGTATTATGTGAGGGGTTAAGAAAGTTAAAATTTCCTGACGGATATGCATCCGATTTTAGTCGATGTGTTGATATGAAGGAGCTAAAGTTGCAAGGCTTGAAAAGTCATGATTGTCATATCTTCAGGGAACGATTATTACCTGTATCTTTGAGACATCTCCTCCCCACTCCTGTGTGGAATGCAATTGTTGAGATAAGTCAATTTTTTCGAGATTTATGTTCGTCTTCAATATGTGTTGATGACATGATTCGTCTTGAGGAGCAAATACCAGAGATATTGTGTAAGTTCGAGATGATATTTCCTCCATCATTTTTTAATTCCATGGAGCATGTACCGATACATTTTGTAACAACCCGAACCCAATTTTTCTAGTAAAAATATTTTACTAACACTTTTCAGCAGACTTAAGTTTTTAAAATAGAATTTATTGTTTCGAGTCGTATTTTGAAATTCCGCGTTCGTATTTGGAATTTCTGAGAGATTTCATGAAAAGAGCGTTTTTAGTCATCTTTGACTTTTCTTGACTTTTAAGTCGTCTTTGACTTTTCCTTGACTTTTTAAAAGTCGTCATTGACTTTTCTTGACTTTTAAGTCGTCCTAAACTTTTCTTGACTTTTAAGTCATCTTCGACTTTTCTCGACTTTTCAGTAAACTTTGACTTCCGTTGACTTTTCCCGACTCGTCTCATAAGTATGAAGACCGAAATTTTATTTAAAAAAATAATATTTGTGATTTATTTTTATTTAGATTTATTAAGATTTATCATAATTTAATATAATTATTTTGAATTTATTCGGAATTTAAAGAATAACGTTTACGGTTTTAACCGAACGTCATTTAACTATTCCCGACTCATCGTAAAGCGCGAAACGAAATCGGAACTCGACTTTGGCATGAGTCACACGCGCGTGTCATCGTTTTCCACACACATTAGATATTCTAATTTTTTTTATTAAACTAATCAAAATATCTAGATATTTATTAACTTTATCGATCCGTCAACGAAGATTACGCAAATCGCTCAAAATCAGACGATTTCTCACCATACCACACGGCTCAATTTGCTCTCTAATAGACCTTGATATTTTCATTTCTTTTGATTAATATATCATAATATCTAGATATTATTTCACTTTATCGATCAGATAATGGAAATTACGCAAAACGCTCGAAATCGGACCCGGCAAGCTCAACATCACACGGCTCCCTTACCCACTCTTAAGCCTTGATATTTTCATTATTTTTCATTTCAATATCATAATATCTTGATATTTAGTTTAATTAACTTTATCGTTAATTATAATTAATCGTTTACCGTAAAATAATTATTAAACGCGAGTCAATTACGTAACAACAATTTCAAAACCCGACTTTTTATTTTGCCTATATTTACACGGCTCACATACACACTCCACTCACAAACAACTTTTCATTTTTACAATAAATCAAATAAAGATCAAAATATCACTTTCTTTAATCGTTCTTCGTGTTCTTCGTCGTTCATCTTTTGTTCTTCATCGTTCTTGAGCAAAACCTTCATAAAATCTTCATTTCTTAATTAAATCCTTCCTAATTTATATTTCTAGACTCTCCTCTTCGCTCCTCATCTTCACGTATGGGTTAATTTCAATTCCGTCAAGATCGTTTTCAACACTTTAATTATGGAAATTCATATTTTTAGTTCTAATAATGTTTTCTTGTCTTTTCTTATAGGGGAAGATTTTGAAGACGAGTTTGGAGACTCGTATATTTTGGGTGAAGATTAGTAGGAGGGTTTCTTATTATTATACTTCTTATTATTTTGGTGCTAATTGTTTTGGCTAGCTAAGGTAACAATTCCGTTTTACTCGACGAATTAATGTCACATAGCTTTTAGTTGTGGTTCATATTATGGTTATTTATGATTTTAGTTAGTAACATAGCCTTTAGTTTTGTTTCTTTTGATTTTGGTTCATCTTTGTTTTTGGTTCATGTTTTTATGATTTTGGATTTTTAGTAGTAAAATGATAAGGAGTTGTTTTTATTATGTTGTATGAATTTTTATGATTTTCCATAAAGTTATGATTTTTATGTTGTTTAGGAAATTTTCCATATGTTAGTATTCTTGTTGAATTTTGATGATTTTCCATAAGTTAGGATTTTATTGTTGTGTAGGAAATTTTAATAGGTTTAGTGTTCTTGAGGAATTTGAATGAATGATGTTTAATCATGATTTAGTATGAATGATTGTTAAAATGGGTGTTTGTTAATTAAAAACATGTTAGAATTAATTTAGAAGTGTTGTTGTTTGAACCGTGTGAAATGACCGAGTGAACCGGACCAAACCAGACCGGTCCAGGCCGGTTCAGACCCGGTCTGGGTTGGTCAAGGTGGGTCCGGGTTTTGGTCTGTGGGTTGTGTCGATGTTTGATTGTTTAATTGTTGTTTTGACGGGTTTTAATTATGTTAAGCATGCGGGAAAATATTAGAAATCGGTTTTAGAAAAATTAAAGCAAATCAGCCCATTTTAGCCAAAACAGGCCCGTGGGCCCATCCAGGCCCAGGTGGGGTCCGGTCCAACTAAGCCCGTGGGTCCCACTTTGGGACTTGTGACGGTTTTTGAGTTATCGTCATTTTTATCGTGTTTTGTAACATTTAGCAAGTGGGAAATGTTAATAAGTAAAATATTTAAATTAAAAAGGTTTTTCATAAAATTATTATTTCTCACATGTTAGAAATTATAAGACGAGATCGTAGTTTAATTTAATATCCTTTAAGTCAATCGGGGGTTTACGTAAGATTTAATAATTCACATGTTAGAAGTTTTATTAAAATAACATGTAATGATTATGTTGATTTTATGTATATGTGATAAAGACTCTGTTTCTAGCCGGTTTGATCCAACGGGTTTGGTCAAACTAAGATCTAGTCAGCCCCGATTTGACTGATGACCCGTCGCGGGACTAGGGTCGGGGATTTGTCTTCAAGTGAGGTTGTGTTTAATTATGAATTAGCCTTAATAGATATGAGGCGATATGATATTTGATTATTATCGATATGCAATTAGTCACATGATAGGATGTTTTTCCCGTGACTGTTTTATTATATGGTTGGTGTCGTGTTGACTAAGTACCCATAGAGAATTATGAGTATATGGCGTCTTGCCCATGCTAATTCTAAATGAGTAGCTTGGACCACGACATTGATAGGCCGTACTATCTTTAACGAGCATACGGAGTTTTTCGCTTGATAGCTTTTGTGTCTCGGCCTGGGGGGCTTATCTCCAAGTCGGGGCATGGCATCCTAAGAGTTCCGCTTTGGGAAGGGAGCCAGCTTAAGTACTAGCCATCTCTGCTTAGGGGGTCGCCTAGTAGAGTTTCTCATAGACGGTTATGTCATGGGACGGTGAACGGAATAGCTGTTGTCGCTAGGTCTGATCAGTCTAGGACTAGGATGTTTTCCTACCTTGTGGTATAGCCTCGAGTTACAGAAGTCGACTATTGACGGTGCTAAGAACTTATGCCTGTTTGTAGACGTATTGATCTTTCATGTATGTATGATTCTATGAGTTCTAGAAGGTGAGATGCAAGCCGGCTAGGATTGATAGAGTTTGGATTAACGGTTGTTAACTGATTCCCATGATTACGTGTTGATTAGGGTTTGAGTGTATCAGGGCCATGTTACTTGGTAACCGCTGAGCCAGCATACCAGCTTCCCTACCTCGAGTATATTTTATTACCGAATTCACATGATAGCTTTCATATGCTAGGTTATATGTTAGTTAACTGTTTCATAACATGAGAAACATATCATATATGTTAAGGTGTTGTATTCTCTATATACATTGCTTTTATGTTTTCCATGTTTCATTAAACTCGACATTTCGTGGCTGGGAGAACTCGGAGTTACTCCCCACTGACTGTGGCTTCCGTGTTTATATTTAATGCGGTCGAACAGGTGGTGTTGCATATTTGGGTACATGGACGAGCTAGCGAGCGAAGTTTTACCTTGGACCTATATTCGGTTCATAGTTTGTATATTATTATACACTAGTTTATTTCCGTATTTATACGGGAGATATGTCTCCCGTCTTGTATATTTATTTTGTAGAATATTATTTCGTGTTGTAACGAACCTTTTTATTATGTAATGACACCTTCGTTATATATTCGTATCTTTTATGTATTTAAATAATTTTTTTCTTTCCGCAAATTTGAGGGTGTCACAATTTCGAGGTGATATGTGATTGGTAGAGTCCTTGTCTTTGGGATGTTGGGAGTTTGGTTAGAGTTCATATAGTTGGCCTTGTTGTGTAAGAAGTGTGTCTTGTATTGTATGTAGTTAGAGATAGTGCAGTTTGGCTAGTGGCTAGTTTATATCGTGTTTATGTTGGTGATTGTTCATGGATAGTATGAATGTGTCATAGGTGAAGTTGTTGGGGTTGTGTTCTTAGAATATGTGTTGTGTCATATATTTTGTGTGGTGTTATATGTTATGTGTGATGTTATATGTTATCTGTTGTGTTGTGGCAGTGTTGGTGGTTGGTAGGGGCGTTGTGTGGTAAGAGTATGAGTTGTGAATTTCGAGGACGAAGTTCGTTCTTAAGGAAGGAGATTGTAATACTCCGTATTTCTATGTATTGGGGACTCGGCCGAGTAGGGCTTACTCGATCAAGTGGGTTGTGCACTCGTCCGAGTAGAGGCTACTCGACCGAGTGGAATTGGCTGATAGTTGGAACAGTCTTCTGTTCTTGCGTACTCGGCCGAGTGAGTTCGGCACTCGACCGAGTGAGTTGTACCCGATCGAGTAGGACAAAATTGGAGGATTAGTCGGACGGTTGATTAAGGGTTAATATGATGAATATGTTTTCATAATCAAGTTTACGCTTTCATAATTACAAACCCTATTCTCTCAAACTCTCTCTAATTCCTCAATAACACCTTTAATCTTTACGTGCCGGATCCGATCTATCGCTACTTTGTTGATTGCATTGGTATGTATCTTTGTTCTATGATTGGTATGCATAGTTATAAATCCTAATTGATTTGGGGAAAAGGGAAACAATGGTTGGTATTAATTATGTTAATTGCATTTTTAAGGGAAGGAATTCATAAAAGAAGATGGTTGATAGATTGATTGTGATTGGCTGCGGATTTGCGAAAAGGTAGGGTTTCCTACTCAGTATTTGCATTGCTAATTGATGGCATGAGATTGTTGATTTACTGTACATGATGATTGTGATTGTGATAATGATGGAGTTGGAGTTATTGATGATGGTCACTGTTATGACAATGATGGAGTTGGAGTTATTTGTGATGGTTACTATGGTATGGGTGATTTCGTTGGGAGACGGATCAAACCCCGAGTTCGCCCCCGTGGTTATCCCCCCACGTGGGGGATATGCACATTAATTTTCCGGGTTATCTTGCTATGGCGAGATGGAAGTTCGACGCCTATGGCTGCGGTCCAGGTTCAATAGGTGGTTTTGTAGAGCAGGCTTGTAACCTAGGTCTACTGAAGTGTCCTCTGCGGTGGCCCTCCGGTTTCTCTTTCCCTTGTGCTTATCTTGTACGTCGGTCGGTATATGCGAATACTGACCCCGTTATTGTTTTACGAAACTGTAATGATCCAATGGGGAAAAGGGAAAAGGTGATCAACAAGTAATTTATTGAGCTCAGTTGGGATGTCGAGGGGATCGCCACTATCGAGTCATAACTTTCGCAGAGTCTACTAGATTCGTGTATTAGACGTTACTTTACTTTATAGTTTGATTGTCATTTTGGATTATTGGTCTAGATGGTATGTCGTCTAGTTTGAGACTATGTATTTGGGTTAAACTATTTATTAAATAAAATATTGTTTCTTTATGGCTTGTTTTGATATGTACTACCTCGGGCAACCGCGATGGTAGCCCTCCCATGTGCTAAGTGGGCCTTGTAAGGCACCTTGGTGTATAGGGGTGTTACACTCTTCAGGTCGGGTCAATTGGGTAAGTTTGGTTAAGTCAGGTCTAACTTTACCTCTTAAATAAAAAAGAGTAAAGGTCCTAATTTAACGGTTATTATGGTGGTAGTGAGTTATTTAAGGGTAATATTGAATCGTTAAAATCTTTCCTTATCAAAAGTAGAAAATGGCAATAATTATAGGGATAAATTTGAGTAAAATGGGACAATATTATATTTAAAAGATTATGTTTTTTTTTGTGGATAATATAAATCCATATTTATACGTTTTAATAATTTTCTTTTATGAGTAAGAAATTTATGGAATTAGAATATGGTGCGATCATTGTTCTCAAATAGACTTTGGTAAAGCAGTTTATCTCCTTATGCATATATATTCGTTTTTATAATTTTAACAGGAAGAAGACTATTTTATGTAGCAGACACAAAATTTTGTTCTTCATTAGATATTTATCCTTTTGTCTCATTCATGTAAGTGGGTAACATTGTATTCACTTTAACAACAAATGGGAATTTGCATTTGTCAAACTTTTGATGTGCTAATATGATGTGGATAAATGAGTTAGAGACTTAGAGGTGAGTAAAGTTCCTCTCAATTTTCTAAAAAAGAAATGGAAAGGTACAATTCTTTTAATGGTTTAGATCTAATTCGTGATAGATCAGGTGGTTGTAGTTACGCTTAAATAGAAAAAGGTAATTGAATGAAAAAAGATATATAATATAATATGGGTGTATTAGAGAGGAAATTGAGAGGATCCAAATTCCTTAGAGATGATCATCAAAGTTCAGAATGGCTAAGATGATCAAATAATGACATCATCGATAAATGTTTTCTATAGATGTTGTCAACCAATTCATACCTGATCTAATGCGGTCGTTGTAGGATTTGACCCAAATGTGGGTCGACCTTAAGTTATTATTTGACCTTATTGGCTTGCAAATAAGCGGGTTTATGTAGTACATCTTGCTTACGACGGGCGTTATCCGTTTTAAGCTTAAGACATGTCAATTACTACCTCATGGTGGTAATAAAGACAAAAAATTTGGTATTACCTAGGCAATTAGTGGGGTGATATGGTATGTATTTGACTCGTCTTAAGCTCAAAACGAATAGTGTCCGTTTTAAATGAGAATTTGTGGGGTTTATGATATTTTCGCAGGTCAAGCTTTTAAAAAGTTTTGTCAATACTTTGCTCCAGCTTATTCGTTTGTTTTTACAAAGTAAGCATGTCGAGTCTAATGGAATTACCTTTTAGAAAACATTAATCAACTTTACTATCCATTGTTTTTTACTCCGTATATAACACCATAAGTGAAATTTAACAAACGTGTACCTCGATATGATTTTTAGCAAGTGAATGCTTTGAACCTCATATATATATTTTTAGGTTAACTTTCTTTGTTTTGTAAGATAAAACATTATAATTTCGATAATGAAATCAGTCCCAAGAATCAATATATAGACTTGAATTAATTCAACCCTAATACAAACAATAAGACGGAATAAAGGACTAACCTTGCTTCATGTCTTACAGACGCACTCAATACAATAATAAGAAGTATAGAAGATTGATTATCTTCCTTACTCTTTCCTTGATGTTCTCTTCCTTAACCCTTTCCTTGATGTTCCTTTGGTGATGGAGAAAGAAACTATCTTTTTGCCTTTCACTTTTCTTTTCTTTGTACGTACTCTATTTCTTTTATGATAATGATATTTGATATGTTATGTAAACTTCCAGTATCCCTCTCATATAAATATATGATGGTACATACCTTTTCACATAATCAAACTCAATCATAACTTTTCGTGAAAGACGACTTATATTAAAGTAAGGTAAGAGGGAATAATAAAGCCCGGACTTTAATTACATTAATTGAATCGATCCATCACGGTGTCACCTTTTATATTATAGTGGTAATATTTAATATGAACTTAACTTCTATTTAAACCCGAAACACATAGGCCAATCGAATATTAATAAATATTCTAACATTCTCCCACTTGGCCTTTCTGTTGACTTGATAGTTCAATAACTTTAATGTAAAACTTTATGTTAAGTTCACTAACTTTTATATCCTTAATCGAATTAGAATTAAGTGGATCATGGCGGCCACACGTCATTTATCAATCGACATGATTCTTTCCATGTATCACAAATCAATTCCAAATCTAAGTCACTTTAACCTGAGAAGAACATTAATTCTCACAATTAGTCACATGTAATCTAATAACTGTAATGTATACATATACTATAATGATTAACATGTTTGTTATATCAGAAACAATACTTTAAGTGAATTCTAGATGTCACAACCATTACAAGCACATTAACTTTACAACAACAAGGCCTTTGATACAACACCCATGCTACATGGCCAATGAACGTGTTGGGTGGTATCCCTTAGTAAATGGATCTGCTACCATCTTTTCGGTTCTTATATGCTCAAATGACACTGTTTGCTTCTGTACCTCCTCCTTGACTGATAAGAACTTTAATTCCATGTGCTTAGCACCCTTGGAGTATTTATCGTTTTTAGAGAAGAAGACGGCTGCAGAATTATCACAATAAATTCTAAGCCGCTTGGCTATACTATCGATAATCCCAAGTCCCGAGATAAAGTTTCGCAACCACAATGCATGAATAGTGGCCTCAAAGCATGCCACAAATTCGGCTTCCATAGTAGAAGTAGCAATGACAGACTGGTTCCCACTTTTCCATGATACTGCTCCTTCAGCTAAAAGGAACAAGTAGCCAAATGTTAATTTTTTTACTATCAACACATCCGACATAATCTGAATAACCAATCACCTCAAGGTGATCAGATCTTCTATATGTAAGCATGAGCTCCTTAGTGCCTTGTAAGTACCTAAGGATCTTCTTTGCAGCTTTCCAATGGTCCATCCCGGGATTACTTTGATACCGAACCAGCATTCCAACAGCAAAGCTGATAACTGGTCGAGTACATGTATGAACATAGTTAAAACTCCCAACAACAGAAGCATAAGGAACTTTCTCCATTTCTTTTCATTCTAGTTCATTACGGGGACATTGCAATTTACTAAATTTTTCCCCTTTCTGTATAGGAACTATCTCTGCAAAGCATTCATTCATTCTATATCTCTCTAAAACTTT
Source organism: Heliosperma pusillum (assembly GCA_022085475.1). NCBI lineage: Eukaryota > Viridiplantae > Streptophyta > Magnoliopsida > Caryophyllales > Caryophyllaceae > Heliosperma > Heliosperma pusillum. The sequence goes on from JAIUZE010020092.1 coordinate 12,339, forward strand.
ATAAATATAAGCTTTCTGAGACAACCCTAACAATCCTTGTGATCGATCATGGAAAATTTCAATTCCGATCACATAGCATGCCTCACCCATATCTTTAATTTCAAAGTTCTTAGATAGATATTTCTTGACATGATGCAACATGCCTAGATCATTCGTAGCAAGAAAAATATCATCAACATATGGGACTAAAATAACAAATCTACTCCCACTGATCTTAATGTAGATACACCGATCGACGGTAATCTTTACGAACCCATATGACGTGATGGTATCATTAAACTTTAAATAACATCGTTAGGAAGCTTCTTTTAGCCCATATATCGACTTTCTCAGCCTACACACCCTATCTTCATTGCCCGAGGATACAAATCCCTCAGGTTGGTCCATATATACTTCTTCCTCAAGCTTACCTGAAGAGTCTATCGATCCCAAATACTCAAGAGGGGGGTGAATTGAGTACAGATAAAGGGTGCCTACTTTTTCGTTTGTCCGTATGAGCGTGAATGAGCAATGAGTAGTTCCAATTATATATTAAACTCGCCCTAAGAAATTGTTTGTCGTGTGTTTGAAAACAGATAAATAAGTAAAGCAAACAAAGAAACAAGAGACACAATAATTTTTGAAGCGGTTCAGTTTCACACGTTGAAACCTAGCTACGTCCACTATTTCTCGATTAATTAGTACCTTCCTGGATTACAAAATTACTAACCCACTCGCACAACTAACTCTAGTTGTGACTCAATTTGAGTACCGTTAAATACTCACTTCAAAGTTGAGTATCGCTAAATACTCGATTCTAACTTACGTTAATAAGAAAGTGTTTTTTATTGTTCTTGGTGTTCACACAATTGAACGTATAAGAAACAAATCTAGCACTATTATCCAATAACGTATTTGTCAATAATAATCACGAGTATAGGCGGCTTTTCGAAAATAAAGGTTTTTTGCAAAATAAATATTTTACTTGAAAATATAAAGCACGTTTGCAAAAGAAGAATTTTAGTATGAAAAGTTTAGTTTTAATTGCATGGGAAGCATGGGTATTTATAGTAGAGAGGCAAACTAGGTTTTCATTATAAATTCTAGCTCTAGCCGTGGCTTCCCTTGAATAATGAGATTAAATTTAAAACCCTAGTAAACCATGTGCCTCCCTTTTGTAACAAGAAAGATATTAGTATTAATCTTACTTAAACCCTAATTAAACCTACGGTAGCTATAAGAGACACGGTGTGACAACCCTCGCGAATGCGGAATAATAAAACATACAAGCATGTGAAAAGAGATGCGGAAATACGGTATTTTAAAAACCTTTAAACATGCAAGATATATATAACACGAGGTGTGTCAAAATGTTACAAACTAAATACGGAAATATACAACAAAGAGACGAGGCCTCTTAAAATGTTAACAAAGAACAAGTGTTTATCCAAAACTAGCTATTATCGTCTAGAGGTGAACTTCCAGGGACCACGCCCGCTAGCTCACACCCGAACCCCAAAATATCATATCCAAAAATCATCCAAAGCAGGCAACCTGTTCATCCATGAAAAACATGAATGCCACAGTCAGTGGGGAGTAACTCCGGGTTCTCCCAGCCATATCACATCAAACGTACATATAAGGAAATACAAAAGTAAAGCATGCATATATATACATACATGTGAATTGCGATAAGAATAGATAGGCAATACGAGGTATAACGATAAGAACATATAGAAATCAAATCCGTAACCATCATGTTATTCAAAGACTCGGGAAAGACACTCTTAGGCAATCGAATACACTCACTAGGGCTTACATCTCACCGTTAGCGGTATAAGATTGATAAGATTGAGACTCTACAGACATACCAGTCAAGTCATGCGATGATTACACAATTCCAACATATTATCATCCATTCACAAACCATGATAATGACAGTATTCAATCATGCAATGACCATGAACAATATCATGAAATCACGCATTCAAGAACGACACAAGACGACATATCTCACGGTAAATGAAACGCACTAGCATCGTGTACATGGCAAGTATGATTAAAAGGCATCCACGGGATAAAGCATTTCCCTGAAAGCATACACGATAAAGCATTTCGCGTATGTTGACTAATTTCCTCCTGGTAGCACGACGATAATAAATAT
>JAIUZE010020093.1:0-13706 GCA_022085475.1 Heliosperma pusillum
AAGGCTGGAATGTCGGAATGGGGAGGTATCCTACTGCTTAATTGCATGTGTTAGTGGGCATACGACGACGTTGTTGGGAGGCGAACGCTTTGCGTTGATCGACCCGGCCGTCAAATGTTGTGTACTTGCGAGGTGGTGTTCTTTGCATGTAGCGTACCGCTTGTTATGAGGCTTGTGCTCTTTTCCGCCTCTTTCGTGAATTGATCTACCGAATTTGGGGTACTCGGCATTTATTATTATAAGCCCGAGTCTTGGATGCGAAACGTTTTATCGCATGTCGAATCGGAACACGTTATATTCCGAGATCCTGGCCAGGTTTAGACAGGACCGGATATTTATTATCGTCGTGCTACCAGGAGGAAATTAGTCTACATATACGAAATGGTCCGTGTTGTTGCAGGAAATGGTTATCCTCGTGATGCCTTTAAGCGATACTTGCTATGATTAGCACACACGGTGCTAGTGCGTTTCATGTACCGTGAGAGATGTCGTCATTGTGTCGGTGTGTTTGGATGGATGATTACATGAATGATTATATGATTGATCATTGAATGACTTGGCATGGTTTGTTTGTCGAGTCTCACTCTTATCAAACTTATACCGCTAACGGTGAGATGCAAGCCCTAGTGAGCGTATTCGGTTGCCTAAGAGTGTCTTCCGAGTCTTTGATAACATGCATGGTTTCGGAATTGATTCCAACATGATCTTATATTATATATTGTATGCCTATCTTTTCTTTATCGGAACTCACATGTATATTATAGATGCAGCTCTACTTTTGTATTTCCTCTACCTAGTAAGTTAAAGGTGTAGGCTGGGAGAACCGGAGTTACTCCCCACTGACTGTTTTTTTGTTTTTTTTTTTTTTTTTTTTTTTTTTCTCTTTTTTTTTCGCTTTTTTTTCTCTGGCGTTATTTGTTTTATGAACCCCCCATGAACAGGTTGCTTGCTTTGGATGACTTTTTGGATATGATATTTTGGGTTCGGGTGTGAGCTAGCGGGCGTTGCCCCTGGAAGTTTCACCTCTAGACGATTTAGCTAGTGTTGCTAAACACTTGTTCTTTGCTAACATTTTAAGAGACCCCGTCTCTTTGTTGTATTTCAGTATTTAGTTGTAATATTTTGACACTCCTCGTTTTATATAACTTGCATGTATAAAAGTTTTTAAAACTACCTATTTCCGCTATATAATTCACATGCTTGTATGTTTTATATTTCCGCATTTTCGAGGGTTGTCACAGTTGGTATCAGAGCTTTGATCGCTCCCGACGCACACACGTGAACCCTAAAATTAAACTACTTGACCTTGAAATAATAAATGAGAGTTGGGTAGAAGTTAAGGATTTATTTGGTAGTCTATTTGTGTATGTTAATTGATAGGAGTAACTTAATTTATTTTTGTTTCTTATGAAGATGGTTGGACCTCGTGTAGAAGAGAACGTTGTTAGTGCCAACCAAGTCCCTCCTCATAGGGAAGACAATTACCAAGGAGGCTATGCTTGGGTGGCTAGCCAAATTGCTAGGAGCAATATTACGCCTTATGGGGGTGATCCGGACCCTACCGAGCTCTCGGAATGGTTTCGAGAGATGGAGAACCAATTCGACTATTACCAAGTCCTTGAAGAGGACAAGGTAAGGATTGCTCAGGTCTTCCTTGTAAAGGAGGCAGACTACTGGTGGTCTATTTCCAATCCCACCGCTATTCTTGAAATCAATTTCGAGTGGGAATGTTTCAAGTCTCTTCTTGAGGATCGATTTTTACCCATGAAGCTCAAGCAGCAAAGACTCAGAGAATTCATCGATTTCAAGCAAGGTGATTTGTTGACCCAAGACTTCACCACCCAATTCAACCAGCTTGCTCGCTTTGCGCCAGGACTCATCAAGGATGATGAAGATCGAGCTTTTTACTATCGTAATAAGCTTATTGCTTTGCTCCAAAGCAAAGTAAGGAGGAGCTCTACATCTTTCGGAGAATTGTATGGCGATGCCCTTAGGGCCGAGGACTCCATGAAGACCTTTAGTGATGGGACGAAGATGAAGAGTCCATCTCCTTTTTCCTCTTTCAATCCAAGGTCAAACTTCCATGACAAAAGACCTTTCTCTCCCTCTTCCTCTAATACCTATGCTAACCAGAGACGTTTCAATGCTCCCCTTCAAGCTCAAGCTCGAAGTCGATTTTGTGACAGTTGTAGGAAACCCTTTCACCCGGGAGTAGGATGCTATGATAGTTCCCTCTTTTGCTTTTTCTGCAAGAAGCCTGGACATCTCATTCGTGAATGTCCCAATCGTCAGACTTCCGCAACCGGTGCCAGAGCTAAAGGATCCAGCTATGTACTCAGGCGAGCCAAAGCCGTTGCTTCCCCGGAGATCGTGACTGGTAGGTTCTTTTCCTTAGATCAATTTCATTTTCCTTCTCCGCTTTCATCTTTTCCATCAGATCGTAGTCCTTGAATGATGCCTCCTAGCGTTCATAAGTATCATGTCCGTCTTCCATAATCTCATGTGAGGTGGTTTTCTCTTTAGCTAATGTAAGGAGTTAGTGGTTGTATTTTGATGATGCGCTAAGTATGGTACTTACCCATCCTATGGAGCTTGATTCATGTTTAATTGACTATAAGGAATTGAGGATAAGTAGGTTGAACCTCTCTTGGTGGTTTTAGACTTTGAATCTTGATATTGTAATATCACCTTGAGGATCGAATAGATCGTAATGATAGTTTGTTGTTGTTAAGGATTATAGTGGTTGCTTTAAAGATTACTTGAGAGTTTATTACCCTTATTTGTTGGACCCTAGCAAGAATGTTTACTTTATGGAATTTGGACTTGGTGACCAATCTCGAAGAAAATTTTCATAAGCAAAGACCGATACATTTTGAGTTTTGATGAGCTAGATGATTTGATTAATTGACGTATCGCCCTGTGATTGGCAATAGGTATGATTTGGAATTTGTACTCATCCTTTGCTTGAGGAATTATGTTTTGACTTTTGGGGATGAAAAAGTCCTTGTAAATTTAGGATAATGAGTTTGAAGTAAATTGGATTAAAGGATTTCATGGTAAGTCCTTTACTTGGTGGTGGTTAGCGATCATGTTTGAATAGATAAATATTTTGTTGATAGTTTCTAGTAAGAGTTTTAATGGAGCTAAGAAGATTAAAGTGCGTAGTGAAATTTTTATGTTGGTTGTTAGTTGTGGAGTCTACCATACCGATGAACCTTAGAAGATTCTAATTGAAGTTGAATAATTGGAAGTTGTTACTCGAAGTTTATGGTTATGAAATATTTTAGTAGGAATATGATGATTGAAAATGTTGAAGATATTTTTGCACTCTCTTGAGGACTAGTTTACTTGTGCGGTTAGTAAGGTCGAGTTGCGATCGACATTTGAATTTTTCATAGATGGAAGATAGTAATGTGGTTCATTCCTCTCTCTTTTCCCTCTCATTGATCCTTACTCAATCCGCTACTTGTCAATCCTTCCCCTTTCTAGTCCATTTTATTCGTGTGGACGTATCTCTTAGTATCTCGATTTGTGATTTCGATGTTCGAATCGCTCTACGTTCGGGTATTGTCTCCTTATTTTGATTCTATCCTTGAGAAAACTTTCAAATCTCCATATCGTAATCCTAATTTAACTTTTTAAAATAGTCTAAACATGATTTGTGTACCCTCTTTTGGAGAAAATAGATTTCTTCCCTTTTATATTTAGATTTTGTGTTTAGTTGGGTGTTTAGATCTGTTATTGGAGACGTCTGGTGACTAGTCTGACACTTACTAACACCTGTTTTGATTTTCGATTTCACTATTTCGGCATTGATTAAATTTTTGATAGCTAGAGTTCTCGTTCATGACGGGCACTCTTGTGATTCGTAAAGAAAGTTTCTCACTTATGAAAAATTTACTTAAAACGTTTTCGAGAAGAACATCATTTCATAAATGTGTCCCTTATAAAAGTTTTCGTATTAATTTTGAAACCCGATTTTTGTACTTGATACTTTTATTTTCTACTCTCAAGTTTCGAGGACGAAACTTTTTAAAAGGTGGGGTGATTGTAACACCCGGAAATGTACCCTATTTTTCTAGTAGAAATATTTTACGAAATCTTTTCAGCGAATTTAAATTTTAATTTAGAATTTAAAGTTTCGAGTCGAATTTAGAATTTCCGAGTTCGTATTTGGAATTTCTGCGAGATTCCATGAAAATCCCGTCTTAAGACGAGTTTGACTTTTCTTGACTATTGAGTCGAGTTTGACTTTCTTGACTTTGGAAACCGTCTTTGACTTTTAGTTGACTTTTTCCTTACTTATACTCATACTCCTTAACCTATTTTTCCTACACAAACACAAAATCAAACAAACACATTTCTTCCTTCATAAGAAATCCCAAACCCTTGTTTCCATCCATTTTTCGATCTTTGAATCATTGTAACTTCTTCGTTACTTGATAGAATTTGCGTAAGTTCATCTTATTCTTCTTCCCTAACCTTCCTCTATCCGTATTGATATTAAAAGTATCGTCTTTCTCGCTTTTCAAGCTTTCCGTCTTTCTCAAGATGAAATTTATTCATCTTTTTACGATCTATTTGTAGGTGGTGACCTCCAAGATCCCGACAAAGACTATTTCCTTATAGAAGAGGAGCTTGACGACTAGTAGAGACGCTTAAAGGTAACGGTGAAGGGTTACTCGGTATCACTTACGTGTTTTACATGTTTATATGCTAGAAAATCGTATTAGATTACGATGAGGAAGATTAGGATTCATGCTATGAATAGTAAATGATGTTATATGATGAATATTGATGATATATATTGATTGTTGATGATTATTAGAAGTATATATAAGTTTTGGATTGAATTGGTTAAGCTTTGGAAGCTCACGGATAAAGGGGTGTTCCCAGCCGGTCGACCGGCCGCCGGTCTGACCACCGGCTGAGAACACTCCAGTAACTCATTTTGGAAACTTGGTTTTGCATGAAGAGGTGCTCCAGGCCGGCCCACCGGCCACCGGTCAACCCACCGGCCTGGAACACATCAGTAGTGAAGTTTTGAGTTTTGGTGTGATGTTCTGTGCCGGTCGACCGGCCGCCGGTCCACCGACCGGCCCAGACCTCTTTTCTCTGTTTTTGAAATTTTGCCTGTGTTCTGAGCCGGCCCACCGGCCACCGGTCCCCTGCCCGGCCTGGATGAACATGTTGCTTGCTTTGGATGACTTTTTGGATATGATATTTTGGGGTTCGGGTGTGAGCTAGCGGGCGTTGCCCCTGGAAGTTTCACCTCTAGACGATTTAGCTAGTGTTGCTAAACACTTGTTCTTTGCTAACATTTTAAGAGACCCCGTCTCTTTGTTGTATTTCCGTATTTAGTTGTAATATTTTGACACTCCTCGTTTTATATAACTTGCATGTATAAAAGTTTTTAAAACTACCTATTTCCGCTATATAATTCACATGCTTGTATGTTTTATATTTCCGCATTTTGGAGGGTTGTCACACCCCCCTTCTCTTTCCTTTCTTTGTTTTCACATTAGCCTATGTGTCCCAGTCAGGTCGCTGGCCGCCGGACACACCCACCGGGTGGAACTCCCTCCATGTTGTTTGTTGTTGTTCGGTTAGGTGTGGTGCCCAGGCGGGTACCCGGCCGCCGATCCTTCTAACTGGCTGGGACCCCCTGCACCTCTCTTTCTCCTTTTCTTCCCTAGTTCTTCACATGGAATGGTTTGTATGGTTTATTTGTATTATAAACTTACGTAATGACATTAACTATTCATATTTAGACTATATGATAGCTCACATGATTTGATCACATGTTTAGTGACGGTTTTAGCATGTTTCCTCTTTTAAGTCACTTATGGCTTGATTTCGGTCATACCTTCTAGTCTTATTATTTGTCGGAAAAAGATGTATTTTGAATATTTTGGATCAACGAATTAGTGTGGGTTGATGGTTAGCTTGGGAATCGATGATTGGAAGTGCTAATCAAAGTAATGTTGACGGGTTACTCGATATGACATCTTTAAGTGTTTTAAATAATAAATTACTAACCAAATAGCAATGATTAGGACAATTTCATGTTGTTGGATGCTTTATGGGAATGTTATGTTGGATAAACTATTAACCTTGTCATGAATTACATGCTTATATGTTCATATTTCATCTTTGTGGTTACTTTGAATTGGATGTATCTACACATGTTTATATTGGTGCTTATTTACTTTCTTTTAGTGCAGAAACTCGTTGGAACGAGTTAAGGAACAAAACCCCTTCAAACAAGTCGTCCCATGCCCGTCCCTAGAGTTTTCCGAACCGGAACAAGGGCTGTACAGGACAGGACATGCCCCAACCCGACCGGGACAGACTACATGCCAAGTCTCTTCTTCTTCCCATGCCCGAACTGGCTAGGACAAGCCCATTCCGACCAGGACAAGCCCAGTACCGGCCGGGACGGATTTGGTCCCGACCGTGACTGACCTTAGTGTTGGAGTAAGTGTCATTCACAATAGTGCATTTATATAATAAATCTCATTTGGAATATACGTGGCATGATTAGTATATTTTGATACTCCACGTTAGTTGAGTAACGTAAATCGATAACGCTCAGCTGACTAGAGTTAGTTAGACTTTATTGTCGTATGACGGTTGTGACAACCCTCGCGAATGCGGAAATGATAAACAAACAAGCATGTGAATTATATTGCGGAAATAGGTAGTTTTTTAAAAACTTTTATACATGCAAATTAAATAAAGCGAGGAGTGTCAAAATATTACAACTAAGTGCGGAAAATAACAAAGAGACGGAGTCTCTCAAAATGTTAACAAAGAACAAGTGTTTAGCAAATAAGCTAAAATCGTCTAGAGGTTAATCTTCCAGGGACAACGCCCGCTAGCTCACACCCGAACCCCCAAAACATCATATCCAAAAAGTCATCCAAGCAAGCAACCTGTTCATTCATGAAAAACATGAACGCCACAGTCAGTGGGGAGTAACTTCGGGTTCTCCCAGCCATATCACATCAAACGTACATACAAGGAAATACAAAAGTAGAGCATGCATATATATACATCCATGTGAAATGCGATAAGAATAGATAGGCAATACGAGATATGACGATAATATCATATAGAAATCAAAACCGTAACCATCATGTTATTCAAAGACTCGGGGAAGACACTCTTAGGCAACCGAATACGCTCACTAGGGCTTGCATCTCACCGTTAGCGGTATAAGATTGATAAGATGAGACTCACAGACAAACCAAGTCAGTCATGCGATGATCACTAATACCCAACCTATTTCATCCTTCACAACCAAGACAATGACGGTGTCCCGCTCATGCATGACCATTGAACACTATCATGAAATCACCATTCAAGAACGACACAGCAAGACGACAACTCTCACGGTAAATGAAACGCACTAGCATCGTGTACTGGCAAAGTATGATTAAAAGAGGCATCCCACGGGATAAGCATTTCCCTGAACTCATACGCGATGCTTACATTTCGCCTATGTAGACTATTGTCCTCCTGGTAGCACGACGATAATAATACGGTACTAGTCTAAACCTGGCCAGGATCTCGGAATATAACGTTTTCCGATTCGACGTGCGATAAAACGTTTCGCACCCAAGACTCGGTCTTACACATGACGCCGAGTACCCCAAATTCGGTAGATCAATTCACGACAGAGGCGGAAAAACAGCTCAAGCCTCATAACATGCGGTACGCTACATGCAAATAACACCACCTCGCAAGTACACAACATTTGACGGCCGGGTCGATCAACGCATAGCGTTCAACTCCCAACAACGTCGTCTTATGCCCACTACACATGCAATTAAGCAGTAGGATACCTCTCCGTTCCGACATTCCAGCCTTACGAACGGGAAGGTAGCCAAGGGAATGAGAGTACAAAGCACAAGACAAAATAGTGCTCAAACCGTAACATTTGTAAAAACCGACTCAAAGTGGAACATAGCAAAAACCGTCAGAAAACATTTGATACATGCGAAAGAGATAACATATATCCAAAAACATGAATATTATAAGACATTACGTAAAATTATACGATAAACGGATCATGCGAACTAATATAAATTATGAGTTTTAGAAAATAAAGGAAATGCATACAGCCGTGTTCTAGGCCGGGCAACAGACCGGCGGCCGGTAGGCCGGCTCAGAACACAGGGCAAAAATCCAAAAATCACCAAAACAGAGAAATGTAGTCTAGGCCGGTCAGTAGACCGGCGGCCGGTGGGCCGGCACAGAGCACAACTCCAAAATCCAACTTCACTTACTGATGTATTCCAGGCCGGGGTGGAGGGAGGCGGCCGGTACCCCGGCTCGGAGCACAACACTAAACATCACAAAAATCACAAGTTTGGAAACTATCAAAACAAGGGTCTACTTCAAATGGTCATAACTAGAGTTCTAGATATGGGAATGCAGAAATTCCAAATCGAGGTGATAGATTATCCTCTTACGGTTCCAACGAGTGGTCACAAGCCCAAAACAAGCAAGTAACGAAAGAGTTATGATCATTCTACGAAAAAGGGTCGGTGCAGGAAATTCCTAGCCGGGCACTAGACCGGCTGCCGGTCCTTCGGCCAGGAACACCCTTCTACCCGAGAACCACCAACACCAATCCTATCATTTTCAATTCTCCTAATTCACTTCTAATAATTATCAACAATCAATATTCATCATCAACAATCATCAAACAACAACCATCATAAATCATAACATGATTCCTAAGCTTCTAATCGTATTCTAAATACGATTTCTAACATATAAAGCATGCAAAACACGTAAATGATACCGAGTAACCCTTCACCGTTACCTTTACGCGTCTTCAAACGGTTACTAAGCTTTCCTAGTCTCCACCTACAAACAATTAGATAATAAAAGAGGAATATCATCCATCTTGAGAAAGACGGATAATTTAAAAAACGAGAAAGACGGTAATTTTATTACCAATACGGATAGAGGAAGCTAAGAGGAGAAGAATAAGACGAACTTACGTGAATTCCGACAAAGAACGAATGATCTATGCGAATTATAAGATCGAAATCAAGAGGGAGGCAAGGGTTTGGGGATTTCTTAGAGAAGAAGGTAAGTTTGATTTTGTTTGTGTGAATGAGAAAAATAGGTTAAGGAGTATGGGATATTTAAGTGGAAAAGTCAAAGACGGTTTCCAAAGTCAAGAAAGTCAAACTCGCCTCAAAAGTCAAGAAAAGTTAAAGACGACTTAAAATTCAAGAAAAGTCAAAGACGACTTAAAAATTCAAGAAAAGTCAAAGACGACTTAAAAATTCAAGAAAAGTCAAAGACGACTTAAAAATTCAAGAAAAGTCAAACTCGACTCAAAAGTCAAGAAAAGTCAAACTCGACTCAAAAGTCAAGAAAAGTCAAACTCGACTCAAAAGTCAAGAAAAGTCAAACTCGGCTTAAAACGGCATTTTCATGGAATCTCGCAGAAATTCCAAATACGAACTCGGAAATTCTAAATTCGACTCGAAACAGAAAAATCTTAATTAAAACATAAAATTACTGAAAAGATTTCGTAAAATATTTCTACTAGAAAAATAGGGTACATTTCCGGGTGTTACAATCACCCCTCCTTTTAAAAAGTTTCGTCCTCGAAACTTGAGAATAGAAAATAAAAGTATCAAGGACAAGAATCGGTTTTCAAAATTAATACGAAAACTTTTATAAGGGAAACATTTATGAAAAGAAGTTCATCTAGAAAACGGTTTAAAGAAGAATTTTCATAAGTGTGAATCTTTACTTACGGATCTCAAGAATGCTCGTCGCGAACGAGAACTCTAATTATCCAAACCAATCTTTGTCGAAATAGTGAAATCGAAATTCAAAACAACGTTAGTAAGTGCAGGACTAGTTATCAGACGTCTCCAATAACAAGTGCAAACATCCAACCAAACGCAAAATCCAAATATAAAAGCAAAAGAAATCCATTTTCTCCAAAAAGAGGGTACACAAACCATTTTTAAACTTCTTTGAAACGTTAAATTAGAAATATAATATGGAAATTTGAAAGTTTTATCAAAGATATAATCAAATAACAAGACATTACACGTACATAGAGCGACTCGAACTTATAGTTCACAATCACGATAACAAAATATACATAAAACACGCACAAACGAAACAAATCGAACTCTTAGGGATAAAAAGATGACAATAAAATCGGCAGGAAGATCTACAAGAATTCGATAGTTCTAACTCTATTGATAAACTAGATCCTCAAGAGAAGGCAATTTACCTAATTTGCAACTCCTCATTTTCAATCATCCGAATTCCTACAAAAATATTCCATAATCACGAAACTTCGAGTAACCAATCCCAATTATTCGAATCCAAATAGAATCTACTAAGGTCCATTGGCACGGTAGACTCCACGACTAACAATCCACAAGGTAAAGAGACTTACCATGAAATCCTTTAATCCAATTTACTTCAAACTCATTATCCTAAATTTACAAAGAACTTTCTCATCCTCGAAAGTCAAAACACAAACCACGCAACAAAACATAATCATCTAGGATCCAACTAGCCTCATCCAAAGTCTCACGACAAGGGAAAATTCACAATCCATTATCGGTTATAAGAATTCTTTAATAAACCAACATCCTTATTTCGATCATTACTACGCCTGAAACCTCAAATATAAATAGCCACATTAGCAAAACTACGGAGGTTACTAATCCTCAAGATAATGGGTTTACCATTCTATCTCTATATTCCATAACAACTGAGCACTCACTATCCAAAGCTTGCTACGAATATTTCTCAATCTCAAACTATGATTCCTTAAGAATAAAAGAGAATTACTAACTCCAAACCACAAATGATCAATCACTTGGCAATCAGACAACCATTCAAATCATATCGTTCATCTAAAACTCAATATGAATCGATTTTCATTTACGACAAAACTCCTCAAACTTTGGGTACCGGGTCAATTTCCCTAAAGCAAAGTCTCTTTTAGAATCCACCAATTAGAGACATCAAATTCTCAAATGATATACCAAGCAACCGTTATAATACCCAACATCAACAAACTATTATCATGATCAACTCAATTCTCAAAACAACACTACAATACCAAACTCCAAATCTAAAACCACTAAGAGAGGATACATTATCACTATTAGGATTCATCCTAGAGTTTAAGTCTTATTTTCCATGATCAAAAGCAACATGAAATTTGCTAAATCCAAAGACACATATTCTAGCTAAAGAATCCCAAAATTCATTACACTTATTCTCTAAGCTTTAGAAACGGAGTATCCAATCCACTAGAGAAAAGATGAAGGAGCAACGAGATAGGAAACGATAAGGAATCTCAAGGAGAACACGAGAATAATTCAAGCACGAGATTACAAGAGAGGAGCGCTGAAAATAACGAGGTCAAGAAAGAGACAAAGCAGATAGTAGAGGTATGAATATATCCGAGTAAGAAATAAGATACGAGCATGCGATTTCTTAAAGATCAATCTTGACAAAAACATTCAAGAATGGAAATGAAAAGGAATGATGGCACGAGTAAGGGTTTAAGGTTTAATCCACAAAATTTCTCCTTTCAAACTTAATGTGATAGTAAAACAACTTAATTATTCCTTTACAAAGGCCTCTTACAAGGGACCATCATACCACGATCATCAAAGTACGGTACACCTAGATTTAACAATTCGATTACAACCCAATTCATCCATCCTTTCATATCTTACGGAATCCCAAATGCGAAATTGCAACTCAAGTATAATAACATTCCTTTAGCTCAAATATTCAACACAACCTCAAAGGTTTCTTTAATTGAAGGACCAACAAATACTCTCTTATACTCGGTCATTTTCAAGTCTATAGCCCATGAGTTCATTATTATCAAGGTACAACATCAAGCCAAACATCATCATTAACATCCCAAGGTATTTCCACCATAGATCACATCATCGAATCTCGCTCATATCTATAATCCTCAAGTAATATGGTTCAATTACCGAAACCTTACTACTTCGAACGAGTCTCCAATACCATAAGATAAGATCATATCTTTAAATCCAAGAACTATAGCCAAATGCTTTTCCACCAAGCCTATACTCACAAACACACAATAGGAAACAATGCACAAGAAGTCGCTTAACCTCAAAAGTATTTCGCACCTCAAGATATCATTTAAAGCTTCTCATTTACACCAATTAGACATATCATAAGCATGGCCTTCAAAACAATTCTAAACTTCTAAGTCCAAAAGACTAAATTACTAATGAGTTAAGAAGTCATAGCTAACTCATTCGACCTTACACCCTCGAATATCATGAACTATCCAAACAAGTCATGACAAGCATCAAGCATTACAATCATCAAACTTATCATACTACCTTTCCTTAGAGTTACAACCAATCATCAATATAGGGTGAATTAAGATCTACACCATTTTCCTCAAATCACAAATTCAATCTAACAAACACTAATACTCCACAAAGTCTAAAATTCTTCCAATCAAGTACAATATGCCACAAACAAAAGGGTATGGCATCCACAAAAATGTTACAGGAGGAAAGTAAGGATACCAATGGTAAAATGGAGGAACTATCAAGAGTAATTTCCAAGAGGCAAACAAGTTGGAAGAGAAAGAAGCACCAAGATAGAAGGAAGAGAGCATAAGACAATAAGGACGAGAGAATTCATAGATGAGGAAGAAATACACTTCAATTACGCTTGTCAATCTTTAAATCTTTGGTAGAAGATACTTTTCTAGGTAACACATTGATCCACCTTAAGACGGTAGATACAAACAAACATAACATCACTCAACACAATCAACAAACAAGTTAGAACCTAACAAACATCAAGTACACCAAGACTACCAAGTAAAGTCCTTAATTTCTACCCATCTCTCATTTATTATTTCAAGGTCAAGTAGTTTAAGTTTAGGGTTCACGTGTGTGCGTCGGGAGCGATAAAGCTCTGATACCAACTGTGACAACCCTCGCGAATGCGGAAATGATAAACAAACAAGCATGTGAATTATATTGCGGAAATAGGTAGTTTTTTAAAAACTTTTATACATGCAAATTAAATAAAGCGAGGAGTGTCAAAATATTACAACTAAGTGCGGAAAATAACAAAGAGACGGAGTCTCTCAAAATGTTAACAAAGAACAAGTGTTTAGCAAATAAGCTAAAATCGTCTAGAGGTTAATCTTCCAGGGACAACGCCCGCTAGCTCACACCCGAACCCCAAAATATCATATCCAAAAAGTCAATCCATGCAAGCAACCTGTTCATTCATGAAAAACATGAACGCCACAGTCAGTGGGGAGTAACTCCGGGTTCTCCCAGCCATATCACATCAAACGTACATATAAGGAAATACAAAAGTAGAGCATGCATATATAACATCCATGTGAAATGCGATAAGAATAGATAGGCAATACGAGTATAACGATAATATCATATAGATCAAATCCGAAACCATCATGTTATTCAAAGACTCGGGGAAGACACTCTTAGGCAACCGAATACTCTCACTAGGGCTTACATCTCACCGTTAGCGGTATAAGATTGATAAGATTGAGACTCGACAGACAAACCAAGTCAAGTCATGCGATGATCACATAATACCCAACATATTATCATCCATTCACGAACCAAGACAATGACGGTGTCCAATCATGCAATGACCATGAA
>JAIUZE010020096.1:0-15460 GCA_022085475.1 Heliosperma pusillum
GAACGCGGAATTTCAAAATAAGACTCAGAAAAAAAATTCCTATTTTAAAAACTTAAGTTCTACTGAAAAGTGTTAGTAAATATTTTTACTAGAAAAATCGGGTACTTTTCGGGTTGTTACAAGCACCCCTCCTTTTAAAAAGTTTCGTCCTCGAAACTTAGGAGAAAGAACGTAACATATATGTAGGTCTATTTCAAAACTGTTAAAAATATACTTGTAATAAAAATACTAAGTCTTATCAATGGTACGGAAAGTTCTCATCTGCAGTTTAAGAACATCGACGTCCCCAATCAAAGACTTTAAAAGATACATTTTCGCATCAATTTATGAGAAACTAGTTATCGAACGTCTCCAATAACAAGTCTCAACACTCCTTGACGGTAAAATACTTGAAATCATAACATTTCCAAAAGCATTTAGTTCAAAATTTTCGTAGTAAAGCTAATTACTCTTTTATCTATGCCTAAATTTTCTAACTAAGGCTTATAGCAATCTATCCAAGAGAAGTGATAATCGATAGAAGGAACGGAATATTCGAAAGAATAAATCGAATTGAAATATGAAAGAAAGAAGGGGATTTACCTCAAGCAAATAGCTCGGAATATTTGGCTAACATTTTAGCCTCGGGTTCCCAAGTAACATTAAAATCACCCTACTTTCTAACCACAACTACAACTATTATTAAGATTATTTCGATCCTCTAAACGATATTGCAACATTAAGCTTTCATAGTCTAAAACCACTAGGATAGTTCCTTCCTAAACTTTTTCTCCATTTTCCATAATCATTTAAACTCGAAACTAGCTCCATAGGATGGTTAGGTATCATGTTCGAAACTCCTTCAAAACACCTCCACTAACCCTTACGATAGCTAAAAGAAAACTACCTCTCACGAGAGTAGGGATAAAAGCTCAGGATACTAGGGACCTTAGGAAGCATTATTAAAGACTAAGATAAGAAGAAATTAAGAGACTAAGGCGAGAAAAGAAATGAGGCTGATTTAAGGAAGTGAAACTATCAGACACTATCTCCGGACGGTAAAGATATAGGAGTACTTTCTCCAGTTGAAGCTTTGAGGGGTAATTTGTCGGGTAATCTCCTTGAAATAAATGATAAAGAAGCTTTCGTATCTAATAAAATTAAACACGGTATTTCTTAAATTGAAGACATACCAATCATAACGTCTGGTTGAGCACCGGCCTTCCAAAAGCATCTAGCGTAAAAGCTGTCTTCTTCTTTTCAGGACATATATTAGACTTATGTCCCGGTTTCCGACAAGCATAGCACACAATTGGCTTGTTAAAACAGCCAATACCTGGATGTATAGGCAGCTTGCACCCAAAACAGATACGATCCCTAAGATCGTTGTTGCTCGGAAAGGATGGACGTTTACTCTTACCATCGGCATTAGAGAAACATGAAGTGAAACGTCTTTGGTTAAGGGAATTTGACCTAGGATTGACAGAAGAAAAAGGAGATGGACTCTTCATCCTTGCCCCCTCACTAACGGCCTTCATGGAGTCCTCGGCCCGAAGGGCATCATCATACAATTCCCCGAAAGATGTAGAGCTCCTCCTTACTTTGCTTTGGAGCAAAGCACTTAGCTTATTACGATAGTAAAAAGCTCTATCTTCATCATCATTGATGAGTCCTGGCGCAAAACGAGCAAGCTGGGTGAATTGAGTAGTGAAGTCTTGGGTCATTAAATCACCTTGCTTGAAATCGATGAATTCTCTGAGTCTTTGCTGACTGAACTTCAAGGGACAAAATCGGTCCTCAACAAGAGACTTGAAACGTTCCCACTCGACATTGATTTCTAGAATAGCGGTGGGATTGGAAATAGACCACCAGTAGTCTGCCTCCCTTACCAGGAATAACTGAGCAATCCTTACCTTGTCCTCTTCAAGGACTTGGTAATGGTCGAATTGGTTCTCCATTTCTTTAACCCATTCCGAGAGCTCGGTAGGGTCCGGTTCACCACCATAAGGTGTAATATTGCTCCTAGCAATTTGGCTAGCCACCCAAGCATAGCCTTCATGGCAATTGTCTTCTCTAAGAGGAGAAACTTGGTTGGCACTAACATCCATCTCTTCCATATGAGGTCCAACCATCTTCATAAGAAACAAAACAAATTAAGTTACTCCTAACAATTAGCATAAACAAATAGACTACAAAAAAAAATCCTAATCTACCCATCTTACCCTTCTATCTCACGGTTTATTATTTTATTAAGGTCAAGTTATTTATGCAAGGGTACACAAACGTGCGTCGGGAGCAAAATAGCTCTGATACCAACTGTGACACCCTCAAATTTGCGGGGAAAGAAAAAAAATTATTTAAAATACATTAAAAGGAAATATAATAATACATAACGAAGGGTGTCATAAATAAAAAGGTTCATACAAAAAGGAAACTAATATTATACATAAAAATTATACAAGACGGGAGACATATCTCCCGTATAAATACGGAAATAAAGAGTGTATAATAATATACAATCTAAGAACCGAATATAGGTCCAAGGTAAATACTTCGCTCGCTAGCTCGTCAATGTACCCCAAATATGCATTCACCACCGGTTCGACCGCATTAAATATAAACACGGAAGCCACAGTCAGTGGGGAGTAACTCCGAGTTCTCCCAGCCACGAAATGTCGAGTTTAATTAAACATGAATAACATAAAAGCAATGTATATGGGAAATACAAAACCTTAAACATATATGATATGCTTTTCATGTTATGAAACAATTAACTAACATATAACCTATCATATGAAAGCTATCATGTGAAACCGATAATAAAATATAACAAGAGGTAGGGAAGCTGTTATGCTAGCTCAGAGGTTACCCTGTAACATGGCCATGATACACTCAAACCCTAATCAACACGTAATCATGTGAATCAGTTAACAACCGTTAATCCAAACTCTATCAATCCTAGCCGGCTTGCATATCACCTTCTAGAACTCATAGAATCATACATACATGAAAGACCAATACTTCTAGAAACAGGCATAAGTTCTTAGAACAGTCAATAGTCGACTTCTGTAACTCGAGGCTATACCACAAGGTAGGAAAAACATCCTAGTCCTAGACTGATCAGACCTAGCGACAACAGCTATTCCGTTCCCCGTCCCATGACATAACTGTCTATGAGAAACTCTACTAGGCGACCCCCTAAGCAGAGATGGCTAGTACTTAAGCTGGTTCCAACCCCAAAACGGATTAGGCAACCATGCCCCGACTTGGATATAAACCCACCAAGCCGAGACACAAAAGCTATCAAGCGGCAAACTCCGTATGCTCGTTAAAGATAGTACGGGCCTATCAATGTCATGGTCCAAGCTACTCATTTAGAATTAGAATGGTAAAGACGCCATATATCCATAATTCTCTATGGGTACTTAGTCAACACGACACCAACCATATAATAAATCAGTCACGGGAAAACATCCTATCATGTGACTAATTGCATATCAATAATAATCAAATATCATATCGCCTCATATCTACTAAGGCTAATTCATTAATTAAATACAACCATACTTGAAGACAAATCCCCGACCCGAGTCCCGCGACGGGTCATCAGTCAAATCGGGGCTGACTAGATATTAGTTTGACCAAACCCGTTGGATCAAACCGGCTAGAAGCAGAGTCTTTATCACATAGACATAAAATCAACATATTCATTACATGTTATTTTATTACTACTTCTAACATGTGAATTATCATATTATACCCAAAAACCCGCTTGACTTAAATGATTTCAACGTAAACTTATCTCGTATTATAATTTCTAACATGTGAGAAATAATAATTTTATGAAAACCTTTTTAATTAAATATTTTACTTATTAATATTTCCCACTTGCTAAATATTACAAAACACGATAAAAATGACGATAACTCAAAAACCGACACGAGTCCCAAGATGGGACCCACGGGCTGAAATGGGCCGGACCCAATATGGGCCTGGATGGGCCCACGGGCTGTTTTGGCTTCAAAAAGGCTGTTTTGCTTTAATTTTTCTAAAACCGTTTTCTAATATTTTCCCGCATGCTTAACATAATTAAAACCCGTCAAAATAACAACCAATCAATCAAACATCGACACAACCCAAAGACCAAAACCCGGACCCACCTTGACCAACCCAGACCGGGTCTGAACCGGCCTGGACCGGTCTGTTTGGTCCGGTCTGGCTGCCAACCCCACGGTTCACCAACAACAACACCAAATCACTTCCAACATGTTTTTAATCATCAAACAACCATTTTAACAACATTCATACAAAATCATAACTTATTAAAAATCATCAAAATTTGTCAAGAACATTAAACTTGTTAAAATTTCATAAACAACATAAAAATCATAACTTATGAAAAACCATAAAAATTCATCAAGAACAATAAATCAACATAAAAATTCACTACAACTTAAAAATCATCAAGAACACTAAATCATCATAAAAATTCATACAACATAAAATCATCAAAAATCATCAAACATCACAAAAACTTCATACAACATAAAAATCATAAAACAACATAATAATTACTACTTAACATATTACTAACTAAAAATCCATAAATCATAAAACATGAACCAAAAATAAAGATGAACCAAAAATCCAAATAAATCAAATTAAAGGCTATGTTACTAACTTAAATCTTAAATACTATAACATGAGCCAAAACTAAAGACTACAAAAAAACAAAACTAAGGCTATGTGACATTAATTCGTCGAGTAAATCGGAAATGTTACCTTAGCTAGCAAAATCCACTTAGCACAAAATATAAGAAAATATAAATAAGAAAACCCTTCTACTAGTCTTCACCCAAAATACAAGAGTCCCCAAATTCGTCTTCAAACTCTTCCCCTATAAGAAATAACAAGAAAAACAATTATTAGAACTTAAACTAAATTTTCCATAATTAAATGATGAAAACGATCTTGACGGAATTGAAAAATAAACCGTACTAGAAGATGAGGAGCGAAGAGGAGAGTCTAGAAATATAAATTAGGAAGGATTTAATTAAGAAATGAAGGATTTATGGAGGTTTTGCTCAAGAACGATGAAGAACTAAAGATGAACGATGAAGAACGCGAAGAACGATTAAATGAAGTGAGGTTTTGATCTTATTTTGATTTGTTGTAAAATGAAAAGTTGTTTGTGAGTCATATGGGGTGTGTGGGTGCCGTGTGTTTATAGACACATAAAGGTGTCGAGTTTTGACATTGTTGTTCCGTAATTGACTCGCGTTTAATAATTATTTTACGGTAAACGATTAAATATAATTAACGATAAAGTTAATTACAAGATATTATGATATTAAAAATGAAAAATAATGAAAATATCAAGGCTTAAGAGTGGGTAAGTGTGCCGTGTGGAATTGTGATTGTCGGGTCTGATGTCGAGCGTTTTGCGTAATTTTCGTTAATTGATCGATAAAGCGAATAGTGATCTAGATATTATG
This sequence comes from Heliosperma pusillum, assembly GCA_022085475.1. Taxonomy (NCBI): domain Eukaryota; kingdom Viridiplantae; phylum Streptophyta; class Magnoliopsida; order Caryophyllales; family Caryophyllaceae; genus Heliosperma; species Heliosperma pusillum. Next base: position 5,475 of record JAIUZE010020096.1, read on the forward strand.
ATATTGTAATCAAAAGTAATCAAAATATCAAGGCTATTAGAGGACTTTAAGGAGCAGTGTGGTTTGAGGTGATTCGGGTCTGTTTTTGCTCGTTTTGCGTAATCTCCGTTGACGGATCGATAAAGTAACAAATATCTAAGATATTTGTATTATTTTAATCGAATCAATTAAAATATCCAATCGTGAGTGGAAAACGATGACATGGCCGCGTGACTCATGCCAAAGTCGAGTTTCGATTTTGATGCGCGCTTTACGATGCGTCGGGAATAGTTAAATGACGTTCGGTTAGAAACCGTAAAAGTTATTCTTTAAATTCCAAATAAATTAAAAATAATTATATTAAATTATGATAAATCATAATAAATATAAATAAAAATAAATCAAAAATAAAATTTTTTTAAATAAAATTTCGGTCTTCAAAATTATGAGACGAGACGGGAAAAGTCAACGGAAGTCAAAGTTGACTGAAAAGTCGAGAAAAGTCAAAGATGACTTAAAAGTCCAGAAAAGTTTAGGACGACTTAAAAGTCAAGAAAAAGTCAATGACGACTTTAAAAAGTCAAGAAAAAGTCAAAGACGGTTTAAAAGTCAAGAAAAGTCAAAGATGACCAAAAACGGTCTTTTCATGAAATCTCTCAAAAATTCCAAATACGAACGCGGAATTTCAAAATACGACTCCGAACAAAAATTCCTATTTTAAAAACTTAAGTTCTACTGAAAAGTATCCATAAGCTATTGCTTAAGCAAATTGGGTACTTTTCGGGTTGTTACAGTTAGTGTGATAACGTGTATAAATCTCTTTCAGGTTCACAGGGTATACTTAGTATTCTTATCAGTTGATTAACGTTTATCGATAACGGTTGGCTTGCTAGAAGTTTGACGTTATTGTCATTTAAATGGCGGTGATCAACTGGTCCCTAAAAGTCACACCTAAAGGATGTGTTTGAGAGATATGATTATATGAATAATATAATCATATCGATGCCTTATATATGACTAAAAGGTTAGTCGATATATATGACTAAAAGGTTAGTTAATGTAATGATGATATGATTATTTAATACGATTGAATATAAACTGTTATATCTAATTAATGTATATAATGTAATTATTTAATATGATTAAATAATGTAAGCTTAAACGAATTAAATGTTAATTCGTAATTAAATATAAAATGTTATATTTAATTTGCAATTTATAAATATACGATGTTTATAATTGACGTATATATTATAATAATACATACACATATTATACATTAAATAAATAAAAGAAGGAAGAATCCTATCTTGACTCCAATACCTAAAACAAGTAGAAGAAAAAGAGGGAAGACTCCTCCCTCTCCTCTACTTGTGTTGGACGGCTACAATAGAGAAAAGAGTCTTATATAAACTCTTCTTTTCTACATGATTATCATACAATAACTTTCACAACAAAATTATTAGTAATTTTGTTTTTATTCTAGCACAAGAAAAGGTATTTTCTCAAAGCATCTTGGGTGTAACAATTAGGAGAATATCGATCTCGATATTTGTTCTTAGGCCATATTGCTAGGATTGGAGGTTAATTCTAATCTCTATGTTTTATAATTATGCTTTTCGTTTATGACTCGTATTTCATATATTATAATTTCGTTATAATCCTTAAATTTAATGTTGAAATATACCAATATTTCCCACACCTAAATCATCTAGCTCAAGAATAAGTGCAAGAAGGTGTCTTGTACTTGTGCCCATATTTGTTTAAAATTCAATGTGAGGAACACTTTTCTTTCTCTATTTCGGTTTACATAGTTTGCATGTAACTAGATCTAGAAAATAATTAAAGAATTATTTAGTATTACTTAAGAAATGTCTTAAGTGTAGGTATATGAACCTAACAATTGGTATCAGAGCTTAGGATGTTGCATGCAATGAGTTTTACAAAGTTTTTACGAGTTAAAGTAACAAAATATAACTAGAAAATTAGTGATTTATATGATAAAGTCACGAAATTTTAAGCATGAAATACCTTCTGGTCCTAAAATGTTTTTAGGTCATTTTTATGATTTATGGAAGATTATTGCTTTATTTAATGATTTTTAGTTAAATAAATCCTTTTTAATGAGTAAAATGAACTTTTATTTTCTACAAATAGTTATAGTTCGAATTTGGCCGTGAAATTTTAATATGATATCACATGAATATTTTACCTACTGTATGTAAAATATGGGATAAATATGATTTATTTTGCATGATTTATGACTTTTAATAGTTAAAAAGGCATAAATAGTGATTATTTCGGCATAGATAGCTAAAATTATTTTTTGGCATGAGAAAATTATCATATGTTGCATAAATATTTTAAATATCATATTTATAAGTTGAAAATTAATTATATTAATTTTCGTGTGATTTTAGTATTTTATTTGATAAAATCGATTAATAACAACTATATTTTTCTCTAAAATGATTCGAAATGTTTTGACCAAAATTTTAACATGAAGATGTTCCTGGAAATGTTCTAGAATATAAAAAATTTTAATTTTCAAATTTATGAATTATTGTGATTTAATTTGGAATTATTACATAAAAGTTATGTTAATATGGGTCAAAACCGAGTTGAATTATCGTCAAATAATTAGTGGAGACTAGTTTTTGAGTCCAAAAACAGTTAGGGTAATTAACTTGGACATAAATTTGATTTAAGTATTAATTTCTGATTTTAATTGGTTTTTATCACGTATTTCCATAAAACCGGGTTTATATACGATATAAGGTCATTAGGGCGATTTGGCACATTAATATTGCATGAGTTTACATATAATTATGCTGCATTTTGAATGAATTAATGTCATTTTGATTTATGTAATTTTTGAATTATGTAATTTGTCTTAGTATGGCCTTAGTTTTAATCGATATTACCCGAAATGTATGGAAATATTGATTCGGTTGTAATTTAATGTGATCTCGTATCACTTTTATTGTATTATTTCATTTTATTTTGCAAATGTATAATAGAAAAGCCTTGTAATTTTATTATATCATTTTTAATCCCGGAGTTTCCTATAAACGGTGCCATTTGGAAAGGCGTTCCAAAAGAGTCGGTATCCTTGGGAGGCGTGCATATGAAGTTCAGGGGACCAAGGAGTTGGTTTCGAAATTTGTAATAGTTAATTTGATTTTCTATTATTCTAGGAAAGCCATACTAGAAATTTATTATATGCTTGCATTTTTTTTTATATGTTACATGCATGCCAAATCGCCATATAAACAACACATGCATTTTATCGGGTCAATCGACCGCGTCAATTACAATTATCGATAGTTCACCTATAGTGTTCACTTAAGAGGAGATACATAATGTCAATTGAATTGACCTCTGTTTTGTAATTGAGACTTAGCCTTAACAAATAGTAGAACCCATGAATCCCAATTTCGTAAGGAAGTAGGTTCGGCTAATTGAGGTGCTAAACTTATTAAGTTGGGTAAGTGGGGCAATAAATCGTTATTGCATCGAAATGTGGTTGAACTCAACGGAAAGATTAGGGTCCGTGGCTCATGTGTTCCGGGGTAAAGATGACAATAAAGTATTTCATCAACCAAGAATTCTAATTGCAGAATCGGTTAAAGAGTTAACCCACCAAATAATATTGATAAAGGTCGTGGAGTCCGTGACTCACATAAACTCGAGTTAATATAGGATTTGGGTCTTAGAATCATTTATGTAATTGGGTAGAGGTCATTATATAAATGCTAAACCTGTTTAAAATGTTTACAAGTATCTTAAAAAAGATAAATGTTGATGTTTCTTTCATTTTCTATTTTGTAGTCCAACTCATTTGAATTCGCAATGTCGGAAAACAACAATAACGAGGTTCGACCTCCACCACTCACCACCGTTTCATGGCTAAGATCCTTCCTGGATCGTTGTAAACTTGAAAAGAATGGTTCAAACTTCACGGATTGGAATGGGCAACTACGCTTAGCCGCCGAAGGTGACGGTAAGCTTAGTTACCTAACCAAGGCGTCCCCTAGCGCTCTAAATGCGAGGTCATCGAATGCCACTAGGGAGGCCTATAAGGCTTACCACAAGGAGTCGGCGGCGATCAAGAATGTCTTGATCTTTTCGATGGATAGCGAGCTTCAACTTAATGCCATTAAAATGGCGACCACATATGAAATCTAAACTAAGATCGTGACCATGTTTTCACGAGCTCCAAGAATTTGCAATATGAAGCTGCCTCCCAATTCTTCGACCTCAATTGAGTACGTGGAGGGGCTTAAAGAGTAAGGAATAGAGATTCCTGAGCCTCTAATAATTGACCGCATACTTCACTCCCTATGTAAGATCAAAGAGTTTGTCAAGTTTAGGGTGAACTTCAACATGCAAAATGCCACTGTCTCGGTTCATGAGTTGCACAAGATGCTTGTGCAAGCCGAACGTGACATGGGCTTTCAAGCTAGCTCTACTAACAATGTTTTGAACATCAATGTCAAGAGCAAGGCAAAGTTCAAGAAAAATGGAGGCAAAGAGAACAAGGGAAGTAAGCCCATTCACTCCTATCAAGGCAAAGGGAAAGCTATTATGAATAGCTCTTCCAAAGGCGAAGAAGGGAGTCGTGGCCGAAGACAAGTGTCATTATTGTAATGGCACGGGCCATAGGAAGCGTAATTGCTCCAAGTACTTGGGAGACATCAAAGCTGGACGGGTTCTTCTAGTTCGTAATGGTTCTTCACAAAATTTATGTTATTGATACTCATCTCAACTTTGGTATTTTGATACGAGTTGTGATTCTCACCACCCTTTTTTTTATCACATTTAGGGCATGAGAAGAAGGACAAGGAGGATCTACGAGGAAGCTAGAGTAGCCACCACGTAGAGGAGACCTATGATGGGCTTGGCGATATTTTGCTATTTGTCTACTATTTTGCTATTGCATTTTGATTGTTGGTTTTTTGAACTATTTTCCTTTTCCATGTTTTGACGTGGAAAGTATTTTTAATTCCTTTGACAAATGGTTATATTTGGATGGTGACTTTGTAACAACCCGAATTTTAAAACAAAAAACAAAAAGAAATACCTTAAGAATAAATAATCCATCAGAGTACAAAGATGAATAGGGTCAAGGTGGCGGAAACACCTGACCAATCCGGATCGATACTCAAACTCAAACTAAACTAATACATTATTAATAATCCTTAACTTAAATAAATTCCTAATTAAATTATTCTTCTCGCCACAAGTCTTTCCAGCACAACATCCAGACAAGCAGCAACAAATTCAACCTGAAAATAGGGGTCGACAATCAGTCGGGAGTAACTAGATGCTCTCCCAGTCATGTTTACAACAGGCTGAATTAATAACAAACTATAACAACTGATAGTAATCATAACAGACATGTGAAGCAATTTATACAATATGACGTGCAATAGAACTTACTATGACATCATCATTACCAAACGAATGCAACTAGACAAACCCCTAGACCATGAGCACTAACTCGACCGAAAGTGACACATGATCCATAGCAATAAAGGCACCAATTCAATCAACAAGACATAGCGAATAGAATGAACGCCGTTAGAGCGATTAACGAACTGCCTCTAACCACTAGAGCGTATAACGAACTGCCTCTAGCTAATGGAGCGTATAATGAACTGCCTCCATCGGTGTGGACCGTATAACGAACTGCATCCACTGTGGACCGTATAACGAACTGCATCCACGGTACTATCTATAGCGTATAACCACTGCCTATATGTCTAAGACCTGGCCAGACTCTCGATGCATTAACTGTACATCGAACGACACTCGGGGACCAGAGCGTATAACGAACTGCCTCTGATACCCCCCCGAACATAGACCATTAAACCGAATCCCCGAAGGGTAGCGTTAGTTCATTTCGATAGCATATAACATATACTATCGTCATCTATTCAACCAGTAACAAACAAATGCACAGTATAACTGACTGTACTAACCAATGCGTGAACAACGTCACGACCCATCATAGGAATAGTATAACTGACTGTCCAACAATGCGTGAACAACGTCACGACTCAAGCCAAGAACAGTATAACCAACTGTCCAGCAATATAGGAATAAGAATAACCAATACGACATACAAACATAGCGTTATAGTCCAACTGACTATAACACTACACATAAACAAGCACAGATGACTAAGGTTATAGTATCTTGACCTATAACATTACACCTCAAAGGTCATATTATAGTTCGAGTTACCATAACACCAGACACAAAAGCATATAACATCCAATGTTATAATACCACCAACTATAACCTTCACTTAACCTTAGTGTAGTTATAAGAACTTTAGCTATAACCTTCACTTAACTTTAGTGAAGTTATAGCAACTTCAGCTATAACCTTCACTCGACTTTAGTGAAGTTATAGCAACTTCAGCTATAACTTTGGTTAAGCTTGTCAGGTTATAGTTTCATCAACTATAACCCTCACTTAACTTCAGCATAGTTATAGTACACCACCTATAACTTTGGTTGAGCTTATCAGGTTATAGTATCATCAACCATAAACTTCACTTAACTTCATCAAAGTTATAGTACACCACCTATAACTTTGGTTAAGCTTATCAGGTTATAGTATCATCAACCATAACCTTCACTTAACTTCATCAAAGTTATAGTACCTTCGGCTATAACTTTCACTCAACTTTAGTGAAGTTATAGCACTTCAAGTTATAACTTTAGACGTGCGAGGTTATAGTATCATCAACTATAACTCTCTTCCATCACGGGTTAGTCCTTTATAACAAATTCACCGAGGGGTCGACTCCACGGTACAAACCGCCATGTCACCACAACGAGTCTTGTTATAGTACACCGCACCATAACGTCACATTCAAAGTTATAACTCAAATAGGTATAATTAGGGTAACTTACATGCAAAGTTATAGCAACTTCAGCTATAACCTCAATGATGTAAACCAAAACCCTAATTTCTCAACATAAGCAAACCCTAGCCTCTCCCACAAGGAGAAGCCAAAACCCTAGGCCACGGCCAACCCTAGGGGCCGCACCTCCAAGACGGCGCTAGGGTTCGCGATTTGAACCCTAGTTCGCGCACCAAATAAATAATTGAAAATAGAATAACAACATAAATATTAAATGCAATTAAACATGTGAATCATAAGCATAAATAACCACACAAACAATTAATCATACAATCAATTATTATACCATGTTAATAATTCACTTTCTATAAACACAATTAAAGGAAAACACCTAGTTACCTTTATTACGCAATAAAGACCGCAAAATAATCTCCATCTTCATAAAAACGCCAATAATAAAGTCCTACCCGAATCCTCCTCCAAAAACACCTAAAAGAAATACATCTTCTTCATATTCTTCTTATTTACAATCAAATATATAAACCCTAAAGGTAGGTCTAAACCCCATACAATAGAGTCCCTTAAAAATATTATGAATTGAATATATTGTAGAGGTAAGAGCCAGGATTGTAAATATATAATTTATATTTGATTTGGATGAATAAAGTTGCATAACAATGGAGTCAAAGGGAGAAGAATGAAAAGAGAGGAAGAAGAAGATGTGGCGTAGGAGACGCACAAAAGGATTGAGCAACCTAGTTGCTTGCTTAAGGTTTCTTTTATAGACGATTAATAAGTGGGCTTTTGACCCATTAGCTCACAAGATGAATTATCCAATTACAAATCAGATTTAGTATAATGAAAACCCTCAAAGAACTTGTATAAGAGACTTAACAATTATATTTAAATAGTCAAATGGTGCGCGGACATTTTAACCCATTCAAATTAGGTAAAAACGGAAAATAACAAAATAGTGACCGCAAGCGTTAAATACGCATTAAATAATTAAACTCGCAAAATAATTATTTTAATAAATAAATTTCCGGATAAAAGTTATTATAAAAACATGGGGTGTTACAATCCTACCCCCTAAAAAGAAGTTTCGTCCTTGAAACTTGAATTTTATAAAAGAAAGCCAAATAAAAGGGCAACAACCGGCTACAAGAAAACTCTTAAACCATAACAACATCAATCGTTGCGCACTCTGATCACTAAAAGCTTCCTGACAAAGGCAAACTCCTATTCCTTAATTTGGACATCATTGCATAATCCGCAACTCGCCAAATCCCAATTGGATTACATCACCACAATCAACTCAAATTCGCACTCAATCTCCTTTCATCCTAAACCGCAATAAAATTTATACCTTTCAACAACTCGATACAAATTTCATAACGACCATGATCATTGACATTCCACAATTTCATAACTTAATCTATTTCCAAAGGCACATCTCACTACTCACGCATACTGCAAGCTCCCTCAATTCATCACATTTCAATTTCTTTCATACAATTTCATAACCTAACGCCTCAAATGGTTAGACTCCATCAATATCCATTATATAACAATGTATCCACAAATATCGCACATCAAAACACCACCAATTAATGGTTTCGAAGCTTATCCTTAGATACCTCAATGATAGATACATCAAAATCCTAATTGCGATTAGTACTCCAAATTATAATTCCAAATTTGAGACTCCATAAATCATAATTTTCCAATCATTTCCTTGAGTACCACAAAGTTATAACGAGACACAAACTTTCTCTTAAGTTTCATTCTTGTCCACCTCATCCTTAAAGACTTCAATAATATTACAATTGTAACACCCGCAAATGTACCCTATTTTAAATAGTAAAAATATTTTACGGATACTTTTCAGCGAATTTTAGTTTTAATTTGGAATTTAATGTTCCGAGTCGAATTTAGAATTTCCGAGTTCGTATTTGGAATTTCCGCGAGATTCCATGTGAATCCCGTCTTAAGGCAACTTTGACTTTTGTTGACTTTTTCCACTCACCTTACATATACTCCCCTCTAACCCTAATTTCCTCACAACTCAACATTTTATACTTCATCACTAAGAAAACCCCATAAAACCTTGCCTCCATTTTTGATCCGTCTTAGATTCGTCGCTACTTCTTCGTTACTCGCTCAAATTCGCGTAAGTTCGTCTTATTCTTCCCCTCTTATCTTCCTCTATCCGTATTGGTAATAAAATTACCGTCTTTCTCGCTTTTTAAATTATCCGTCTTTCTCAAGGTGAATGATATTCATCTTTTATTATCTAATTGTATGTAGGTGTAGACTAGGAAGGTTTAGAAACCGTTTAAAGATGCGAAAAGGTAACGGTGAAGGGTTAATCGATATCATTTACGTGTTTTATATGTTTTCTAGGCTAGTAATCGTATTTAGATTATGGTTAGTATGCTTAGGACTTGTGTTGTTGTTGTTGGTTGTTGTTAGTGGTTAATTGATATGTGAATTGATGGTTTGTTATGATAAATGAGGATTTTTGGTTGTTGATAACATGTTGGTTTTGATCGTTCCTGAATCCCGTGTGGGACGCAGGCTGCGTCGTGGTGACGCAGGCTGCGTTAGGCGCGGCCAACTGCAATTTTCCTACACTGACCCCTTTTCGTAAAATGATCATATCTCCTTCGTTACTTGCTTGTTTTGGGCTTGTGACACTGACCCCTTATTTTCGTTGGTTTCCAAACAACGTTGTTTTGGAGAGGTGATCTATGTTTTTATTCATTATGCTTCATAAACTTGTTCTAATGCTTATGTATCATGTATTGATTCATTTTTATCATATTTAAGTTTATATAATTCCCTATTCTCATGTTTTGTGACGGTTTTTGGTATGTCCCACTTTGAGTCGGTTTTACCTTATATTTTTGTTGTGAGCACTAATTGTTCAGTGCTTTGAACTCTCATTCCCTGGTCATACTTTATACCCGTTAGACTTAAATGTCGGACCGGTGAAGTGTAACCGTGATGCCGTTGTGCATTTGTTTAGTGGGGATATGACGACGTTGTTAGGAGGCGAACGCAATGCGTTGATCGACCCGGCCGTCAAATGTTGTATCCTTGCGAGGTGTGTCCCATTGGCATGTATCGT
>JAIUZE010020097.1:0-21382 GCA_022085475.1 Heliosperma pusillum
TGTATTCTTTCTAGCACAAGAAAAGGCATATCTCAGAGCATCTTGGGTGCAACAATTAGGAGAATATCGATTTCGATATTGTTCATAGGCCAAATTTGCTAGGACCAAAGGTTAATTCTAAATTCCTATAATTTTATATTATGCAATTCATAAAATCCGTAATTCATATACTATAGTTTCGTTATAATCCGTAAAATTAATGACGAAATATACCGATATTTCCTACAAGTGGTATCAGAGCCAAGGGCTACGAAATTATTTTATATGTTTTTCATAATTAGTGAAATAAAAGATTAGATTTTTTTTTGTTTTTTTGTTTTCGGCCGAGAAAAGAAAGAAAAAAAAAGGTTTGATTTTTTTGGTACTGTTCACGGTACTATTCACGGCCAAGAAAAAAAAAATTGGTACTGTTCACGGCACTGTTCAGCCGTGAGAAAAAAAAAGTTCTTTTGCCTTGTTTTTCCATTTTGATTCATTATAATTGTTGTTTTAAATAGTTAAGACGATAACATGATGAATTTGTAGTTGTTTTGATTTAATAAGGATTAAATTAAAATGTAAATGGAAATCGATTTGAATGTTCATTGCTATATATTTTTCGGTATTCATTGATTTAGATATTCATTTTAAATGTTAAATTGAATCATCTAGTTCGTATCGATGTTTAATAATGATTAGATGTTGATAATATGTACCGATCTTGAAAATATTAGTAACATCAAATTAAATTATATATTTTAAAGAGAAAAAAAACTGTTTCTTTTTTTAATTTTTGGTCGATTTTTATTTATTATTCATTATAATGATAATGTTTCGTTTATTGTTGTGAAGAAGTTCACAATAATTGGATACCCAATTATTTTAAAGATGCTAAAATAATATTGTATTAATTCATGTTAAAGAATATGAATAATATGAATTAAAATTGGATTATGTTTGGTTGGGGTTATTGTGATTAATTAAGGAATTGTCACATAATTTTGATCATTTTAAAAGGTGGTTTGGATAAATTACTCTTCATAATTAAAGAATTATGTCTTGAATGATTAATTTATAGTTGATGCATTTTATCTTGTTGAATGAATGGTTGAATGGTTTAATTTACGTATTTTGGCAATCGGTTGTAATTTGTATTACCTAGTGTGGCCTTAGTTGATCATGTTTTCGTAATGATGGAAACATGATCTTTGATGTAATTTTGAGATCTCGAATCTCCATTTTATTTTTCATTAAATTATGTTTTTAAATTAGAAGGTAAATAGGTTTATATTTTGTAATTTATTAAATGTATTTTGAGAAGACTAAAGATGGAGATCGGATTGCTCACTCCCGCTACATGGACCAAGATGGAACATCAAGACAAGCTTCTCGGGTCCAAATGGGTTGGATTCCAAAGTTGTATTTTGTTCATTTGGTAGATAGGCCACACTAGGACTTTGTAATATTTTTTATGTATTTTTCGTCCTTGTTGCTTTTTCATCACATGATAGTTAGTGCATCATATTCCGCCTAAACCAAACCACCTACTACTGAAATGCATGAAAATTGACTCGTATAGTTTGATTGTTAGTTATCATGGACATAAAGATGTCACTCGAATTTAAGCCATCATTTTAGTTTATTCATTCTCGCATGCTAGATATTAGTTCACTTAAAATTGAATTAAAATAAAATTGATGGGATCTTCCTCTAACCCTAAAATTGAGACTAGTCTTTATAGGCCAAACTACTATGAATCCCTACTTCGTCGGTAGGCATATAGGACCTTACTCTCCATATGACCCCTTTTACGTTGGGTAAGTAGTGTGTGTTGACCTATTTTATCTCAACATTATAGTCCGAAGAGTTTCTCGTGATTATGATGGACTAAAGATAGAATTTACAGAAATTTATCGACCAAGAATTCTAAAGGTAGAATTAGCCAAGAGGTTGGCTTCTCAATTTACAGATAATTGAGTCTTGGGATCATTTATATAATTCTTGAGGGAGGTCAATTGTGTAAATGCTCGAGTCTTTGCATTAAAACAAATTTTGCACTAGACTTAAATTCAAATCGATGAGTATGCTTATTATGTTTTTCTTCTTTTTCAGAGTAGAACTCGTTTATATTGATAATACTGCATATAACAAATGGCTGGAAATACTGATATCCCTATGCCAAGTGTCACGCTCGCGCGCGAATCCTGGCTTAAAGCTTTTATGGACCACATGAATCAGTCCACGCGACTGAAGAATGACGGGTCCAACTTTGCGGACTGGGAGGCGGCATTACGGAATGCAGCCATTGCTGACGACAAGCTCCAGTACTTGACTGAGCCAATACCGCCAAACCCAGGCCCCAATGTGAGAGCTAACGAGTCACATGCTTATAATGACTTCGTTATGGAAGCGGGTGCGATAAAGAACGTACTCATTTTTGCAATGGAACCCAATTTGCAAATACGCTTCATTGCCCAAGGTGAAAATAAGATTTTCACCACGCTCACTAACGAGTTCTCAAAAGCACCGAGAATCGTTAGTTATGAGCATACCTCTCGCTTCTTGAGGCGAAACTCCAGAAGGGCCAACCGGTTAGCCCACACATTCTTGATATGATTGAGAATGTCGAGAAACTGGAGGCATTTGATTGCAAAATCAGTGAGAGCATAGTCATTGGTCGTGTGCTTCATTCACTTCATGATGGTTTTGCCCTTTTCAGGGCAAATTACTACATGAATGACATGAAGAAAAGTCTTCATGAGCTACACTCACTTCTCGTACAGACCGAGAAGGATATGAAATTGAGTGGGAGCATGAAGCAAGATGTTCTCATGATTTCGAACAAAAACAAAGGTAAGGGCAAGGCTCATGGCGACCTAAATGTAGGGAAGCCATTTAATTAAAATTAAGGCATTTTAGACATTTGTGAGAACCATTAAACTAAGAGTGGGCCTGGTGAGACTAGTAGCTCACAAGGCAAGGCAAAGAGCAAGGACAGTGACAATGAATGCCACCATTGCCACAAGACTGGGCATTGGAGGAGGAAATGTCCAGTGTACCGTGAGGACATAAAAGCAGGCCGTGTCACTCCTGGTGGTATGTCATCTTATATTCATATGATTGAGATTAACCATGCAAGTTTCGGAACTTGGGTACTTGATACTGGTTGTGGTTCTCATTTGTGTAATCATTTGCAGGGCCTAAAAAACATAACACCTCTCGCAAAGGGTGATGTGGACCTGCGAGTCGGGAATGGAGAAAAAGTTGCTGCAGTCTCAATGGGAACATACGTAATCCAACTCCCGAGTGGATTTGAGTTGTATTTATATAACTGTTACTATGTACCCAGTTTATCTAAGAACATTATATCTGTTTCCGTACTTGATAAAGACAGTTTTTCATTTTCAATAAAAGACAATAGCTGTATTTTCTCTTTGAATGAATTGATTTATGGCAAAGCAGTTTCCATGAATGGCATTTATATCTTAGATCAAACAACAGAAATATTACACGTGAATAATAAGAAAGTAAAGGTTGGTGACAAAGATCAAACTTATCTATGGCACTAAACGTGTAAAGAAGCTCATTGAGAATGAGACTATCTCCCCATTTGATTACGAATCATTTGGCACGTGTGAATCATGTCTCATCGGCAAAATGACTCGAATTTCCTTCAAAGGTGTTGGAATGCGTGCTAATGACCTATTAGGACTCATACATACTGATGTATGTGGACCTATGTCAATCAACACAAGAGACGGCTATAGATATTTTATCACTTTCACGGATGATTTGAGTAGATACGGAAATGTCTACTTAATGAAGCATAAAAGTGAGTTCTTTGAAAAGTTCAAGGAATTCCAGAATAAGGTTGAGAACCTACTGGGAAGAAAGGTTAAAGCACTTCGATCAGATCGTGGTGGCGAATATCTTTCAAATGAGTTTGATCAACACCTTAAAGACTGTGGCATAGTATTACTGTTAACTCCACCTGGAACACCTCAATTAAATGGTGTGTCCGAACGGAGAAATCGAACATTACTTGATATGGTTCGATCCATGATGAGTCACACGGTAGTACCTGATTCATTATGGGGTTTTGCTCTTTTGTCAGCTGCTCTAATACTTAACCGAAGTCCGTCTAAAGCTGTAGACAAGACACCATATGAGATATGGAAGGGAACGGTCCCTAACTTGTCCTTTATTCGGGTTTGGGGCTGCGAGGCTTATGTCAAGTGGAGACACAAGGATAAGCTCGGCCCGCGATCGGTCAAGACATACTTTATTGGTTATCCAAAAGGAATTTTTGGTCATTACTTCTATTCGCCTACCGAACAACGAGTTTTTGATGCGGCTAGTGCGAAGTTCTTAGAGAAAGAGTTTTTCGAGAATAAGTCAAGTAATAGAACCTTCGATCTGTCGGAGATTCAAGAACCAACAACCGAGCAACCAATGGAGGAAGAGGTTCCTTCAACTTCTGCTACGGTTAACATCCCTATGGAACCTAAGAGGTCGGGTAGAGTCTCCATTCCTCCAGACAGATACATTGGTATGGTCGAGGAGAATGAGAGAGATGATGTTTTACTCCTAGAGAGTAACGAACCCGTTACCTATAAAGGTGTTATGACCTGTTCCGATTCTAAGCTATGGCTTAAAGCCATGCAATCCGAGATGGACTCCATGTATGAGAATGACGTATGGGATCTGGTTGATTTGCCTGATAAGGTACGACCTCTTCAGTGCAAATGGCTTTATAAAATAAAGCATTCTGTAGAAGGACAACCAGACACCTATAAGGCACGACTCGTGGCAAAAGGTTTCACTCAAGTGCAAGGATTGCATTATGATGAAATTTTTGCACCCGTAGTTATGATGCGTTCCATTCGGATAATCTTAGTGATTGCCGCTTTTCATGACTATGAAATTTGGCAGATGGATGTGAAACCGCCTTCTTAAACGGTTATTTGGAGGAGGAATTGTACATGGTACAACCCGAAGGTTTCATTGATCCTAAAAATCCTAAGAAAGTGTGCAGGCTTAAGCGTTCCATTTATGGACTTAAGCAAGCTTCTCAGAGTTGGAATCATTGTTTCGACCAGGTAATAAAAGAGAATGGTTTCACTCGATCGGTCGAGGAACCATGCTTATATGTCAAGTCGAGTGGGAGTAAAATTGTCTTCTTAATATTGTATGTCGATGACATACTCTTGATTGGGAATGACATTCCTCTCTTATCTTCGGTAAAAGTATGGTTAAAGAACCATTTCCAGATGAAAGATCTGGGTGAGTCACAACGCATATTGGGGATCCGTATCTATAGAGATAGATCACGACGGATGTTATCACTCAGTCAGGAGTCTTATATAGATAAGATTCTTGAAAGGTTCAGCATGACCAACCCCAAGAAGGGGTACCTTCCAATGACTTCTGGGATGCATTTGAGTAAAGCTCAGGCACCCAAGACATCGGGAGAGGTCGAGCGCATGAGTCGTGTTCCTTATGCATCAGTTATAGGATCGATCATGTATGCCATGATATGCACACGTCCGGACGTGGCATATGCATTGAGTATGACGAGTCGGTACCAAGGGAATCCAGGTGAAACACACTGGATGGCTGTCAAAAACATCCTTAAGTACTTACGAAGGACTAAGGTTTGGGTATTGACTTATGGAGGAGACACTGAGCTATGCGCAATCGGTTACGCAGATGCTAGCTTCCAAACAGATCGAGATGACTCGAAATCTCAGTCTGGATTCCTCTTTACTCTTAATGGCGCTGCAGTCAGTTGGAAAAGCTCCAAACAGAGTGTTATAACAGATTCTACAACTGAGTCCGAGTACTATGCCACTTCAGAAGCTGCAAAGGAAGCTATATGGATGCGTTAGTTCTTACAAGGACTAACTGTAGTTCTTATTTCGAGTCACCCTATCACCATCTATTGTGATAATAGAGGTGCAATCTTCCAGGCTAAGGAGCCTAAGTCCAGCAACAAGTCTAGACATGTACTTCGGAAGGCTCACATGATCCGAGATTACGTGGAGCAAAAGGAGATAGTGATTGACAAGATTGCTTCGGATGACAACATCGCGGACCCTCTCACTAAACCGTTAAAATATGATAAGCATGAAGGGCACGTTATTTCCATGGGAATTAAATGTGTTCCTGAGTTGTAGTAGCTGTTTTATGTGAATTAGATAAATGTATCTTTTTCATGCACTATTTATAACATCATCGTATTGTTTCATATTTTGTTTTTCATGTGGATTGTACGACAAAATTGAACGCCACAAAGTGAACTGAATTACATTATAATTGTTTCGGTCCGTAATCGCCTACATGAGCTGATAACTCTGGCAATTATACTGTGAAGTTCATTGATGGTGGGTTCAACGAGTCATAAGTCAAACGGTTGACTGATCGATCACAGATACGAGTTATAAAGATACCTCGTAGGACGTCGTGACAACGTTATGGAGTCCTAAATGTTTCAGAACATTCGGTGCCTGGTCGTGGAAAGGACGTCCATAGTGTTCCTAAGAGTCGATTCTTCTGACTATCGACTGTCTCTTGAGATTAAGGCAGTTTTTGGGTGACTTTGGTTTCTTTCTCATGGTCGACCGTAACAGGAGGCTAAGTAGATTTTTACTGGGTCATTTCATACTGTGCTTGGATCTGCAGGATTCGAGTTGAGGAAAATATCCAACCTTTATCAGGTTTTGTTATTTCTCAGGGCCACTCGAGGAGTTGTAACTGAAATGCATGGTCATGCTCGAATAATGATTCGTTTATCAGTTAAGAAGTTACTCTCTAGTCGGGAAAACCACTCTTGATACTGATCACTTGTAAAATACGACCTTTGTGAATACGGACTTTGCACATACACTTGTAAGGACAAGTGGGAGATTGTTGGAGCTAGTGTCCTCCACAGTTAGTGTGATAACGTGTATAAATCTCTTACAGGTTCATAGGGTATACTTAGTATTCTTATCAGTTGATTAACGTTTATCGATAACGGTTGGCTTGCTAGAAGTTTGACGTTATTGTCATTTTAAATGGTGGTGATCAACTGGTCCCTAAAAGTCACACCTAAAGGATGTGTTTGAGAGATATGATTATATGAAAATATAATCATATTGATGCCTTATATGACTAAAAGGTTAGTCGATCTATATGACTAAAAGGTTAGTCAATGTAATGATGATGCGATTACTTAATACGATTAAATAATACTAGTTGAGACGAATTAAATGTTAATTCGTAATTGAATATAAACTGTTATATCTAATTAATGTATATAATGTAATTATTTAATACGATTAAATAATGTAAGCTTAAACGAATTAAATGTTAATTCGTAATTAAATATAAAATGTTATATTTAATTAGCAAATTATAAATATACAATGTTTATAATTGACGTATATATTATAATATTACATTCACATATTATACATTAAATAAATAAAAGAAGGAAGAATCCTATCTTGACTCCAATTCCTAATACAAGTAGAAGAAAAAGAGGGAAGACTTCTCCCTCTACTAGACTTCTATTTGGACGTGTAAAAGGAGAGAGGAGGAGAGGTCTATATAAACTCTTTTTCTCTACATAATTCATCATTCAGTTCTTGACACAAAAATCATCAGTAATTTTGTATTCTTTCTAGCACAAGAAAATGCATATCTCAGAGCATCTTGGGTGCAACAATTAGGAGAATACCGATTTCGATATTGTTCATAGGCCAAATTTGCTAGGACCATAGGTTAATTCTAAATTCCTATAATTTTATATTATGCAATTTATTTATGACTCGTAATTCATATACTATAGTTTCGTTATAATCCGTAAAATTAATGACGAAATATACCGATATTTCCTACATATAGTTGACTGTAATTACAGTGCTAAATTTTCAGTTAGCAACATTTCAACATACGACTTCAAATTAAGTTTGTTGTATCTAGCCAGATAAAAATAGATGTGACAGAAGACACTCACTGGTGTCTTATTTATAATGACAAGACTAAACATACATATATAACAATATTCCTTCAGGGAATATAATACATTGCTCTTTCTTGTAGTATGAACAAATCATAACTGATCTTTAAATAATCTCAGTTAAACTCAATTAATAATTCATCTGTCCCTATAGGGGAGGAGGTGAAATCAACGAGTTATAGTAATCATTCTCTTCATAATATTAAGTAATTTGATCACATGTCACATGTATACGAGATACTACATATATTATTTTAATGACTACATTATTTGTATGAATGATAAATATATTTCATACTCAAAACATGATATCTCATTCTCTTCAGGGAATGGTTTTGAATTAATTTGATATGATTCTCAACTTTTAAGAGTATCTTATATTTTGAAAATATTCATGTATAAACATCGAGTTTATTCTTAATTATGATACTCAAATAATACTCACCATATGAAATCTGAGAATTTATAAACACTGTAAACTTCAGGTCACGGTTTTAATATCTGTAAACATTATGAATTTCAGGTCATAATTCAGTATATGTAAGCACTATGAACTTCTGGCCATAGTTTTAGTATCATTAAATACTATGATCTTCAGGTCATAGTACACATATTAAAATTAAATTTTAACTCGTGTATCAATTTCCTTTTCTCATATCGAACTTTGCGTATATGTAAATTTTTACGAAGCTCAATTAAGATTTCTCGGCTCACAAGAGGCTACATTATTAGGGCTCAATTAAGGTCGTATATTTGGCTTAACATAATTCCATATTCTCGATCTCTGCTACATACAGAGTCTTTATGAGAGATAATGTCACATTCACTTCAAAGAATGCACCAAATTTCAAATCTCATTATATTGTTCAACTTCAGGTGAACAAGAATCAAATCAGAAATAATTTTCCCTTTATTATAGACCACTTTATTCATATGAAACTCAAATGCGGTTAAAAAATGCAGCTGTGAACTTCTAGTCACTAGCATTTACATGTGGACTTCTGGTCACTTACACTTATAGAATATGAATATAATGTGTTGATGAGACGGTGTTAAATTATAATACACCTTCAAAACTTTGAACTTCAGGCCAAAGTATCTCTTTAAAACTTTGATCTTCTGGTCAAAGTCATAATATGAACATATCTGCTCATCTTTGTAAAATAAGTCTTTTGGAATTTCAAAATCAAAATTATATGATACGGTATGTCCTGTATTAAAATTTGTTGACCACATATATAAAACTTCAAGTTCAATAATATGTACATTTGTTAAGACTGATGTAATAATTACATACCATATAGAATCCATGTGAATGATTTATCGGACCAAAATATATTAATTCATTTTATAGACTATAATTTTCAATACACAAGTATTCATACTATCTCACGTCCAAACTATCAAAGACGCTTAAAACCATAAACCTGCAAATTTGACTTAATTGCAATGAACATAAGCAATTGTGAAAAGCTTAATGCATTAAAATTAAACTAACCTTTAATCTATTAAATAATGCTTACCGGATGACGTTGAGCGCACAACCAAAACAAGTAATTGTCAGAGCAAGATTGTTAAACACTGACATACATCCACTAATACAAATTTAATATATTAGATTGTCTTTCAGAGTTGTGGTCGAGCTTTTAACAAGAGTGTTTTTTTTTCCGATAATAATCCTTGCAAGTAATATTAACTACAATTCCATGCCTCCAAGATTTGAGATAATTAATCATACAATTACAAAAAAAATTAGGTTATGCTTATGATATAATGCATGCAATTACGCAAACCAATTGATATAGTCGGTTTTACCAGTTCGCTCAGTGTTAGAATAGTATAGTGTAAGAATATGGAACTTTTTGCTTAAATGGGTCGAAACCCAAACTATTTAACAAAATAAGGCGGGTTTCAAATTAATTACCAATAATGGGTTCACGTCACCATTTTGAAATAGAGGTAGCTAGCTTCTCGCTGTCTTGGATAGCGAGAAGTTGAAGGGGCTTGACAAGATACGTTCGTCGTCTTCGTTCTCCCTACTCCGACCACCAAATAACGAAATACAACCAACAATGTCTTCCTCTCACTTCCCTTATCATATTCACATATTTGGTTGATTTATTACCTACACGGTTTGCGCAAAAAACGACCCGTAATATCGCCGTTCACTAACAATTTCGGTTTTGCGGAAATGAAATTGTTAGTGAACGGCGACATTACGGGTCGTTTTTTGCGCAAAACGTGGAGCTAATAACTCAAACAAGTATGTGTATATGGTAAGGGAAGTGAGAAAAAGACCATGGTGGTTGTATTTCGTTATTTGGTGGTCCGAGTAGGGAGAACGAAGACGACGAACGTAGCTTGTCAAGCCCCTTCAACTAATCGCTCTCCCGGACAGTGAGAAGCTACCTCTATTTCAAAATGGTGACGTGAACCCATTATTGGTGAATAGTTTGAAACCCGCCTTATTTTGTTAAATAGTTTGGGTTTCCACACCATTTAAGCAAAAAGTTCGTAAAAATATTGCAACCCAAAATCTCTCTTTTCATATCAGAAATTATATATGCAGATTAATTTAGAATAGCCACAATTAATCCAAACACACAAACAAGCATTGGTTTTTACGCATGGAATATTAAATAACAAATATATAATGCCCCTCAAAGCATTACTCATACCCACATTAACACACAAAATTATTAAAGAGATAGGATTTACATAACAAACCGTATATCATAGGATACATAAGTACATAACTACCATATTAAAAACAAATACATGATGATTGGTATTATATGGTCTTTGAGATTGTACAGAATGTAATACGTGTGTAATGTTTATGCACAATCAATATTTCTAGCAATAAAAAAAACACAAACGAACATAGCATGAAACATCAACATAACATACCATATCAAATCTGAATATAAAGAGACTCGTGTTGATAACGTGTTGTGAAATAAAGAAGGGAGAGAATTAGAAGGAAGATACAGAGAGACAGAACTCTCTTCTTATTCTATTATGAGGGGTATATATACATATACAATAGGGATAGAGTTTCCATAAGATAATATATTATATTATCTTATAAGATATAGACATCCATATAATATTACATAATAATATTTCATAACAGATTGTTATTTTTTCACATACTCCCTCCCATCCAAACCAAAGGTTACATGGGAGGGAGCACAAGTTTTAAGAAAAAGTTGATAAAGGAAGGGTAGTATTGGAATGGAAGTAGGACCACTTGAATATTTAATGTTAGTTGGGTGGGTGGGGTAATGGCATTTTGTGTAAATATATAGGGTAGATGAGGAGTATTTGGTCTTATTTGTTACCCAAAAAGGAATGGGTAGTTTGGTTTGGATGGTCCAAATAAGGTAAGTGTAACCTTTGCTCTGGATGGGAGGGAGTATATCTCTATATATCTCTATATATATACTTCCTCTTATCTTTTTTGTTCGTCCCCTTCTTCTTTTCTGGACTTTTAAATCGATAAGACAAAAACGATATTTAACTTCTCCCTTCAACCCCACTCTACCACTTTCATTTTTGCACATTATTCATGAGTCGGCATCTAATTGCAATTTTCTCTCAATATATAAGTAAAAATATATTCATGTGTGATCTTGTTTGATTCGTCTTTACGAGTACATTATTAATCTCCAACTTTTATAATTTTTGCAAACACGTAGCTAACGATATTTACCGCGTAAAACACGTCTCGGCAAACGTGAAAAAATAATTTGGTAGAGTGGAGTTGAATGGAGTAAGTATATTTTATTTTTCAATTATAAGATAGTAAACTCGTACATTTTTTGCACGGGTATAAAACTAGTAAGATATTAACACCCAATCATTTATAAAACCGTGTGTCAAGAAAAAATAGAAAGTAGTGTGGAAGTTGGACTCTTTTCTCCATCACACGCACGAGTCACGACCCACCGCCAATAAATAACAATATACTCCGTCCAAAAGGGAAGCATGGATGTTCAAAGCCAAAAAGGAAATACAAAAATGTAGGTGAAACTTATGGGAGTGTGCAGTGTCCGGTGTGCTAGTATACATAAATAATAGTGACTGAAATGTGGAGACAAACTCCAGTGGGTTGGTGTGATTAGATATATTGTTAAAAGCCCAAATTTCTATTTACGATGGAAGTATTTACTTAATCTTAAGAAGACGGTTTAATAACATACAATTTGCATATACTCCCTTTATTCAACTCCATACTACATATATCTTTTTTGGACACTATTCACAAGTAAATAGAATATTTCAATTTCCGCCGTACACATAAGAGTACATATATATGTGGATCTTGTTTGATTCGCCTTTAAGAGTACATTAAAATATTTAACTCGAATAATTTTTGCAAATACGTAGCGAACTATATTTACGACGCAAAACACGCGTTGGCAAACGTGAAAAAGTAAGGGTTATGCTCATTCACGGACAAGATTTACTCAATCATGGACATAAATGACATTTTACCTCTCTCATTTAAACATCAATGTTCATCAATTTTCCCCTTATTTTAGTTATCCCTTTTATCTTCCTCTCTCCACCCCTCAACCATCACGTCCACCACCCTACCACTGAGCGGACCAGCCCATGCCACCGGCCAAATCTGCAATCACCACCCAGACACTCGCCACAAACCCTAACCACTGCCCCAAGCCGCCACTTTCTGCCATCTTAAAACCTTCTTTTAAAAAGTGTCAGCCAACCCAACCCCCCTCCCTAAGCTCTACCACCCATTTCCCACCAGCGTCCCCCACTGCTCGTCCCTGGACCACCAGTCTCATCCTCCTCCGTCGCACCTACTCCTTCACTCCTATCAGCGCAACAACCCCTTCCCCTCTAATCCGGTATAAAATAATCCTAAAATAATGTATAAACCCTAATTTTTAGATTGGTACAATAAAATGATGTTTAATTATTGAAAACAGAGTTACTAAACTTGATTATTATTGTGTTTGGATCTATTATGGTTGAATTTGAGAGGTATAGGAAGTGAGAGATTATTTTTTTGTTTTCTTAAAAGAAAGGGTAGGTGTTGGAAAAATTATGAAAAATTGTCCATGAAAGAATAAAACTTTTCTATGAATAAGCAATTACGAAAAGTAAATGTGTAGTGTGGAGTTGAATGAAGGGAGTATAAGATAAAACATAATCTAATCTAACAAAAAAATTTGTATTATTCATTCATGTGAGATGCTATTTAAATCCGACAGTATCCGTCTTAAGCTTAAAACGGGTCAAATACATATCAAAATCCCCACTTGTTGCCTAGAATATACCAAAATTTGTGTCTTTATTATCATCACTTAATAATACTTACCCCGTTTAAGCTTTAGACGAATAATATCCGTCTTACACGATTCTTACTCATAAGTCATACCATGGTAAGAATTGTTTTCTAAATTGTCACATGCGGGATCATGATGGACTATGAGTCTATGACATAGTAATAGACCTGGCAAACGGGTCAACCGGGTCGGGTTCGGGTCGGGCCAGTTTGGGTCGGGTCAGTTCGGGTCTCTCGTTGATTTCGGGTTAATTCGGGTCGGGTCGGGTCATTTCGGGTTTCGAGTTTGTTTCGGGTTTGTTGTCGGGTCCGTTTCGGGTCAATCGGGTCGGGTTATTTCGGGTCGGGTCATTTTCGGGTCAAAGAATAAGAGACAAAATGCCATTTTAAGTCTTTTCGGTTCAATTAAAGTTATGTTTTGTCGGGTCATTTTCGGGTTAAGTGGTTTTGGATCGGGTTATTTTCGGGTCGGGTCAGTTACGGGTCAAGAAAGATCGGGTCATGTTCGGGTCGGGTCGGGTCCAATCGGGTTTCGGGTCACATTTGGGTGTTGTAGTTCGGGTAAATTTCGGGTCACGGGTCGGGTCATTCGGGTCGGGTCAATCGGGTCGGGTTGCTTTTGCCAGGTCTACATAGTAATATTGTAGTTTTAGTATCACTTTTAAGCCCGTATAAAATATGGTATCATAAAATTTTATAAATATGGTATCATAAAATATGGTATCACTTTTAAGCAACTTTTATAAATACGGTATCATAAAATTAATGCACAAATTCTCATTTGTGACGGATCGACCTGTCGCAAGCTCTTGCGACTGGTCAAATCCTCCTCAAAAAGAGGAAGTGGGGGGCAAGTGAGGTGCAAATGGAACCCCCACTTGCCCGGCCACTTGCTCTTTCTGAGGGGGATTTGACCCGTCGCAAGCTTGCGACGGGTCGCCCCATCACAAATAAGATATATTGAAATTAATGTATGAACGAGCTATTTAAATACTAAAATTGATAAATTTTTAGTATAATTTCAAAAAATAATATTCCCTCATATTCTATGTATTCTTCCCTTTTTCATTTAAACTCTAAAATTAAGGAAATGAATTTGGACCACACAAAATAATATACCCCACATGCAATTAAATATGGACCACACAAAACACTATATCCCACCTCCAAAAATGGAAATAGGGAAGAAAACATGAATAGACCAAATAGAAAATAGGGAAGAATAGATGGAATAAGAGGGAGTAATAGTATATAAATATTACGAGTAATATATTATTTTTTAAAAAATTATTTGTCTTTGATCAAACGGGTGGACATCGACCCTAAAGTAATAGGTCATTTCGGATTCAAGTCAACTAGGTTGCGGGTTGAGATCTTCGGGACTTAACCCTAGGAAAAATTAGCATAGTGAGGTCCCCGTTATAGAATTAGAGGTGGAGTTATACTTTGATCCGTAGGTCTCCCTTGTGACGGGTCGGACCTTGCGACGGGTTTTTCCTCTAACAAAATGGGTAGAGGGAACATGTGGGGCACCCCCATGTGCTTCCCCTTTTCCCTTAAATGGGTCATTTGTGAGGGGAAGTGGTACCCATCGCAAGCTTGTGACGGATACTGCCCGTCACAAACAAGAATTTGTGTACTTTGATAGGTCTAAACTAACCTATAAAGATATTTGACTTGTTAGAAGCTGAATAGCGTGACATAGGTTGTTTGACAGCGCGAAAAAGTAGCCGCAAAATGTCTATGTTCACATTTGAAAACAAACCAGACCACTCACTAATCCAGTATCCCACATTTCTAGTTTCCCACCCATTTCACATTTGAGTCATCCCATGCTCAGTCATCCCTTCTCTCTTCCAACAAAATGCTACTTCCTCTGTTCTTCATCATCTTCCTCGTCCCTCACTCTTCCACCTCCCTAACCCAAGAAGGCCACCACCTCCTCACTCTAACCCACTCCCTCACCGACCCCAACCACTTCTTCACCAACTGGAACCCACTCGACCCAACCCCATGCAACTGGACCGGCGTCACCTGTTCTGGTTCACCACTATCCATAACCACTCTCAACTTCTCCGGTTCATCTCTCACCGGTCAATTCCCTCTCTCCCTATGCAACCTCCCTTCCCTCACCTACCTCTCCTTCGCAGACAACAACCTCAACTCCTCCCTCCCTTCCGACATCTCCACCTGTCGCAATCTCATCCACCTCGACCTCAACCAGAATCTCCTTGTCGGACGCATTCCTCATTCTCTTTCCAACGTTTCCAATCTTCGCTACCTCGATTTAAGCGGGAATAACTTCTCTGGTGACGTCCCTCTGAGTTTCGCAACCTTTCCTTCCCTACAAGTCATCTCACTGTCGTCTAATCTTCTCAACGGAATCTTCCCTAATGTTTTGT
This sequence comes from Heliosperma pusillum, assembly GCA_022085475.1. Lineage (NCBI taxonomy): Eukaryota > Viridiplantae > Streptophyta > Magnoliopsida > Caryophyllales > Caryophyllaceae > Heliosperma > Heliosperma pusillum. The sequence goes on from JAIUZE010020097.1 coordinate 15,701, forward strand.
TCGACATTTCCACGTTGCAACAGCTTAATCTCAGTTACAACCCCTTTCGCCTGAGTCAACTCAGTCCCCAACTCGGTGCAATGCAAAACCTAGAGGTTTTCTGGGCATCGACGTGTAACTTGGTCGGTCACATTCCGACTAATTTAACCGCGCTTAAGAATTTGACTCTCTTCGACGTGTCGGAAAACGGGTTGACAGGGACGATTCCGAGTTCGCTCACTGAGTTGACGAGTTTAGTCCAGGTTGAGCTCTACAAAAACTCGCTCTCCGGCGAGTTGCCTCAATTCGGATGGGGTAAACTGAAGTCACTGAGGAACTTCGACGCGTCCATGAACCGTCTTTCAGGAACGATTCCCGACGAGTTGACCCGGCTGCAACTCGCCTCCTTCAACCTGTACGAGAACAAACTCACCGGGTCAATCCCGGACAGCGTGGCGAACTCGGCGAATCTCTACGAGTTGAAGCTATTCGGTAACCAACTCACCGGCGAGCTACCGAGTCAACTCGGATTGAACTCGCCCTTAAACCTCGTCGACGTGTCGAACAATCTTTTGAGTGGGACCCTCCCTCTTAACTTATGCTCAAAGGGGCAGTTATCTGAGCTAATGGTGATATACAACTCTCTCTCCGGCAAGATTCCGGCGAGTTTGACCGAATGTCAGAGTTTGATCCGAGTTCGATTAAACAATAATAAATTCTCCGGCGAAGTTCCGCCGGAGTTTTGGGGACTTCCACATGTTTATCTCCTGGAGCTCCGCTACAATAACTTCTCAGGCGAGATTTCAAAATCAATATCGTCTGCCACGAATTTATCCCAGTTATTGATTTCAAACAACGGCTTTTCTGGGGAAATTCCTAAGGAAGTCGGGTTTTTGGGGAATATAGAGAGTTTTGTGGCGAATGATAATAAGTTTTGGGGGCCGTTGCCGGGGTCTATAGTGAAAATGGGGGAGTTAGGAGTGTTAGACTTGCATAACAATGAGCTTTCTGGGGAAATTCCAAGTGGAATTAAAAATATGAACAAACTCAATGATCTTAACTTAGCTAACAATCGCTTTACCGGCCTAATTCCCGCTGAAATCGGGGATTTGCCTCTTAATTACCTTGATTTGTCGAACAATGAATTTTCGGGTCCAATGCCTGATGAGTTAGGAAATTTGAAGCTAAACCAATTCAATTTTTCAAATAATCGTTTAACGGGTGATCTCCCGCCTTTGTTTGCTAGTGAGATTTACAAGAGTTCGTTTTTAGGTAATCCTGGATTATGCAGTGATTTGGCAGGATTATGTGGTGGCAAAAGTGAAGGAAAGAATCAAGGGTATATGTGGGTTTTACGATTTATCTTTATTCTTGCTGCAGTTATATTTGTCTTAGGTGTAATCTGGTTTTATTGGAAGTACAACACTTTTAAACAAGCCAAAAAATCGATTGATCGATCTAAATGGACTTTAACTTCGTTTCATAAATTGGGTTTTTGTGAATATGAGATCTTAGATTGTTTAGATGAGGATAATGTCATAGGAACGGGTGCTTCTGGTAAGGTATACAAGGCGGTCCTAAGTAATGGCGAGACAGTCGCGGTAAAAAAACTGTGGGGGTTGTCCAATAAGTTTGTGGGCGAAGGCGGGGATATTGAGAATGGTGTCGGTTTAGATGACGGGTTTGAAGCTGAGGTGGACACGTTGGGGAAGATTAGGCACAAGAATATAGTGAGGTTGTGGTGTTGTTGCAAGACAAAGGGTTGTAAACTTCTTGTTTACGAGTACATGGTGAATGGTAGTTTAGGTGATTTATTGCATGGATCGAAAGGCGGGTCATTGGATTGGCCAACGAGGTATCGGATTGCGCTGGATGCTGCTGAGGGACTCTCTTATTTGCATCATGATTGTGTTCCTTCAATTGTACATCGAGATGTTAAGTCTAATAACATCTTGTTGGATGGTGACTTTGGGGCCAAAGTCTCGGATTTTGGGGTGGCAAAGGTGGTAGATGCCATTGGAAAAGGCACTAAATCAATGTCGGTCATTGCCGGATCTTGTGGTTACATTGCCCCTGGTTAGTATCCTTGACCAATTTTATGTTTATTTTGTTATTAGTTGCATTCAGTTGTATGATTTAGAATTTCGTGTTCATATATCAGTTCATGTTGATCGATCCAAAACCATTAGCGTATATATCGTCTTGTTTGATGTTATTTGGTACACACTGCCATGATATAAGCTGTAATAGGAAATGAAGATGATGAAAATGTACAAAGTTAAACTTGTTACATACAGTCATAATCTGTATTAAGTTTAAGATGGGTCAAATACATACCAAATCACCCGCTTGTTGTCTAGAATGTACCAAAAATTTTGTTTTTATTATCACTACTTAGATAGTATTTGACCCGTCTTAAATTTTAGACAGATAATACTCGTCTTTAACAAGAGTTACTGTTATTATACTGCTAGGCTGCTAGCTGGGTTATTGGACTAGAAACAGAATTTTTATTTGTTGGATGTTAATATGTGATGATCATATCAAAGTAGAAGTAGAAATATAAATTGAACTTTTTTCTTATTTTCTAGGAGTATTTTTTTGTGTAACAAATGTTGTCTGCTTTTTTCAGTAGTATGAAAGCAACACCCAATTCAGAGTTGCCTAGTTTGACATTTTTACAGAACGTTCCTTTCAGTAATGATGCTATTTAATTATGCTTTAGCTGGAAGGAATACACACACATGTTGGCCAATTAATGTTGTTTGTACTACTATTAACTTCCAATTTCTTAGCATGATTGGAGGAAAACCTTATCAAAATTCAATGTATTGCTTTTATAGGAAAATAACGGATATCTAATTTTGTTTTGGGTGTTGCAGAATATGCGTACACTCTCCGAGTCAATGAGAAGAGTGATATCTACAGTTTTGGGGTGGTGATTTTGGAACTAGTGACCGGAAAACGACCCGTGGACCCTGAATATGGTGAGAAGGACTTGGTTAGTTGGGTATGCACCACAATGGACCAGAAGGGCATGGACCAGGTACTAGACCCACAGCTTGATTCATGCTTTAGGGAAGAAATATCCAGAGTCCTACACATAGGACTTGTTTGCACTAGTCCTCTCCCCATCAATCGTCCGTCGATGAGGAAAGTAGTGAAATTGTTACTTGAAGTGAGTGGTGAAAACCACTTGAAATCCGGCAACAAAGACGGGAAATTAACACCGTATTACTACGAAGACGCTTCCGATCATGGGAGTGTGGCTTAGAAGGTTCTATGAATAGCATAAGAAAAAGTGGTGTTTTAGTCTAAAATGGGTTGCATTGAGGTGAGTAGGCAAAAAAGGGTACCAACTCCCAAAGCAATGGTGAAACAAATTGGAGTGATAGACGATAGAGTAGTCATAGACTCATAGATGTATAGTAGCATTACTAGCAGTATTTATGCATTTGCAATTAAACACTGTAAATTTGTTTGGACATGAACTATGAAGAGTTGTTATCCACATTCGATAAGCAACCTGCAGTCCTGCACTAACAAAGTTTCTGTAGTGATTCAATTAACTTAGTCTGCTGCTATTTATTGGACCTGGAAAACGGGTCATTCGATTCGGTTTCGGATAGGGTTAAGTCGTTTCGATCTAAATCGGGTTGATCTTATTTTCGATTTTAGTTTGATTTCGATCGAGTTCATTTCAGTTAGTCACTTTCATCGGTTTGTGATATTTTGAGTCGGATAGGGTTTGAGTGAGTCAATTTCAGTTCAGTTCAATTTCAGGTTATAATATTTTTAAGTTAATGGTCAAAATTTTAGTTTAAATGTATCTTATACATTCCAATTTTAATGTAATAATTTATAATACCATTAATAAATAAAGAATACGTGAAAAACACCTCAAATATGAGTTTATTTATGAGAAAATAAATACTTTTGATTTAGGTCAATCAGTTCGGTTCTTATCGGTTCAGATATATCCAGATTCGGGTATCAATCGATTATTATTGATTTCAATTCAATTTCGGTTTGATTCGGATTGAGTCGGGTTTTGGGTAGTATTCAGTTTACCAATATCGGGTGTTCGATCGGTTATCAATTCAAACATTTTCGATCGATTTTTCGATTTCGGTTTCATTTTGTCAGGTCTACTATTTATTGATGGTTTTTGCTATTATAATTCTACTACTAGTGGCTTAGTGCTAAGTAATTGTGAGAGTATGAGTTGGTTTATACTCATTGTACATAGATATTTGTAGTCTTAGTTGCTATACTAATTAATAAGTATAAACTTTCATTTTATTAATTAATTATAATAGCACTTACTATAATAGTACAATGAGTAACTATAGAGATTCGTCAGATTCCGATACGGAGTATAGGAACGCGTACGATGATTATCTCTTTCTTTCGATGTCCGATTATTCTGGAATGAAGCTTCTGGAAACTTTATTCAATGGACAAAATTATCCGCATTGGAGTCGAGGAATGATTCTTGCGCTTGGATCAAAGAACAAGCAAGGCTTCGTTACTAGTGATATTTCTAGGCCAGATGCTAATTCGTCAAATGTCGCAGTGGATTCGATGTGATGCAATGGTGCGCTGTTGGTTGAGCAATACAATTGTTGTAGGAATCAAGGAAGCTTTCATGTCTTCTAAATCCGCAAGGTTGATGTGGCTTGATATTCAAGAAAGGTATGGCCAATCCAATGGTCCTTTACTGTTTCAGTTAAAGAAGGAAATTAAGAACATTTCGCAAGAAAATGATTCTATTGCTGAATATTTTACGAAACTGAAGCGACGTTGGGATGATGTTGATGAAATTGAACCTTTTCCTTAATGTCAATGTGGTGTTCTGGAGAGATGTACCTGCAACATTCTGAAGAAGATTCTGGAAGCGTCGTTGTTGGACCAATTTCATAGTTTTGATAATGACATGTGTTTACGTGATAATATGTTTTACTCGATATATCATATGCGTGTAATTGGGTGCTTTAGTCTTATTATAGCTAGCAACAATTATGAGAAGAAAGGTCAAAGTTAGGCATAACTTTGACTAAGTCTGTGAGACAAAGTTATAACAAACTTCAGGAATAACTTTGAAAGTGGACATGAAAGTTATAGCTATCCAGGCATAACTTTAAAGAAAATCGCTTCAAGCAAGATCTACCTCAAATAGCACAAGACTCAAGATGGAGGGTCTTTGTGATCAAGATGAAGAGATGATCTGTATACTGAAGATCTTTGTGAAGATTAGATAGTATAGGTCGTCATTCGGTAACTATTCCATTCGAGAGATTTTATGTTCAAAGTTATAGCTTTAGCCTATGACTTTGGATGATAAATGTTGATGCATGATTTTGGAAATAAAATGTTTTGAAATGTTTTCAAAAGTGAAAGAGTATTTTTATATTTATCAAAAGTTTTATTAAAGAATATATTTATGAGATTCTATTGGTTAGTAATACAACTTATAGGTTGTCATGCTACCTAAGGTTTCTAATATATTCTATCTCAATTTGTTGTTAACCTAATTAGCCCACCTAGTGTTTGCGCCATCTAGGGTTTCGTGTAAACCAAGGGATTGTGCCACCTAGGGTTGCGTGCCTCCTAGGGTTTCGTGAGCTAGGGTATTTCGGCCTATCTAGGTTGTTTCCCTTGTTTACCTAATCTAGGATTCTACTATATCTTTACAACAATATT
>JAIUZE010020098.1:0-14084 GCA_022085475.1 Heliosperma pusillum
GGTCTAGGGGGTCGCCTAGTAAAGATTCTTGTGTACTGTTTTGTCATGAGACGGGGAATGGAATAGCTGTTGTCGCTAGGTCTGATCAGTCTAGGACTAGGATGTTTTCCTACCTTTTGGTATAGCCTCGAGTTACAGAAGTCGACTATTGACGGTTCTAAGAACTTATGCCTGTTTATAGAAGTATTGGTCTTTCATGTTTGTATGCTTCTATGAGTTCTAGAAGGTGAGATGCAAGCCGGCTAGGATTGATAGAGTTTGGATTACCGATTGTTAACTGATTCACATGATTACGTGTTGATTAGTGTTTGAGTGTATCAGGGCCATGTTACATGGTAACCGCTGAGCCAGCATACCAGCTTCCCTACCTCGAGTTATATTTTATTATCGGATTCACATGATAGCTTTCATATGATAGGTTATATGTTAGTTATTTGTTTCATAACATGAAAAACATATTGTATATGTTAAGGTTTTGTATTTTCCATATACATCTCTTTTATGTTTTTCATGTTTTATTAAACTCGACATTTCGTGGCTGGGAGAACTCGGAGTTACTCCCCACTGACTGTGGCTTCCGTGTTTATATTTAATGCGGTTGGCAGGTTTGTGATGCATACTTTGGGTACATTGACGAGCTAGCAAGCGAAGTATTTACCTTTGACCTATATTCGGTTCTTAGGATTGTATATTATTATACACTCTTTTATTTCGTATTTATACGGGAAACATGTCTCCCGTTTCAGATACTTTTTATGTATAATATTATTTCCTTTCCGTTATGAACCTTTTTATTTAAGACACCTTTGTTATGTATTATCATCTTTTATTTAGTTAAATTATTTTTTTTCTTTCCGCAAATTTGAGGGTGTCACACTAAACCCGAGTCACCATTGAAATATGGTTCCCCTGCATTTAGTAGTAACCCAGGAACAATTTCTAACTCAGACTCCAGTACTCCTAAAAAGACCATCGCTACCAAAGAAACCTCCCTTTCAAAAGTAAGGTGTTTCAAGTGTCAGGTATTCGGTCACTATCAAAACTCGTGTCCGAATAAACGAATAGTGACCCTACGGGAGGCAATAGACTTGCGAGAGCAGGCGGAGGAAGAGGAGCGTTTGGGGGGTGTGTTTAATTTCAAGGAGAGTGAGGATGAGGAAGAAACAGATGAGGAAGGGTACGAGGCTCCCATCTACGATACACTGTTAGTGCTTCGTTCCTTACAGGTGCAGACCGAGTCCCAAAATACAGATCAGCGGGAACAACTTTTTCATACTAAGTGTCAAGTCGGGGACAAATGGTGTAGTGTTATAATCGATGGAGGAAGTTGCACCAACGTTGCTTCAAGAGAAATGGTCTCGAAATTAGGGTTAACCACCTCGGTGCATCCTAGACCGTATTCCTTACACTGGCTCAATGATGGCAGTAAGGTAAAGGTGTCGAAACAGGTTTGGGTTGGTTTAGCAATGGGTTCATATTCAGACAAGGTTTTGTGCGACGTAATTCCCATGGACGCTTGTCATATTTTATTGGGGCGTCCTTGGCAATTTTATAGGGACGTGATTCATCGAGGCAAAAGTAATGAATATGAGTTGCGGGATAAGGGCAAGAAAATCGTCCTTAAACCTATGTCATCCCAGGCCATACGAGCTATGAGTGTCAAGAAGAAGAAAACGGCAGGACTATTGAAATTGGTAGGAGCACAGGAGGTCGAATCTGCCATTGATAAAGGAGAATTGGTTTATTTACTCATAGCCAAGGAGGGTAGAAATTTATACAGCGAGACACAGGCAGGAAGCTCCGTGGACTCATTACTTCATGAATTCCGAGATATTTTTCCCGAGGAATTGCCACCAGGTTTACCCCCTATTCGGGGAATTGAGCACCAAATCGAACTCGTTCCCGGAGCCCAACTACCTAATAAGGCCGCTTATAGGTGTAACCCGGAGGAGACTAAAGAGCTTCAAAGGCAAATCGATGAGTTAGTTGAGCGTGGGTTTGTGCGCGAGAGTTTGAGTCCTTGCGCTGTACCCGTCTTGTTAGTCCCAAAGAAGGACGGTACTTGGCGAATGTGTGTTGATTCAAGAGCCGTGAATAACATTACGATTAAATACCGGTTCCCAATGCCAAGGTTGGACGATATGCTTGATGAGCTACACGGTTCCAAGATATTTTCTAAGATCGATTTGCGGAGCGGGTATCACCAGGTTCGGATGCGGGAGGGAGACGGGTGGAAGACCGCTTTCAAAACAAAACATGGGTTATATCAATGGACCGTTATGCCTTTCGGTCTCACAAATGCACCTAGTACCTTCATGCGCCTTATGAACGAGGTATTAAAATTATTCTTGGGTCGATTTGTGGTGGTTTATCTCGACGATATACTCGTATATAGCAAGAACGAAGCCGACCATTTATTGCACCTTAGGAACGTGTTTGAAGCTCTTCGAAAACAGCAAAAGGGAGAAGTGCTCGTTTCTAGTCGACCATGTCATTTTCCTGGGTTATGTTGTTTCGAGTGCAGGGGTGTCAGTCGACCTCGCAAAAATCGACGCAATAAAGACTTGGCCTGTCCCTTCCAACATAAGTGAGGTACGTTCTTTTCACGGTCTTGCTTCATTCTATAGACGATTCATTCGGGATTTTAACACAATTATGGGGCCTATTACTAATTGTCTAAGGAAGGGTGAATTTGTTTGGACCGAAGATGCTCACAAGGCGTTTAATGATATTAAAGACCGACTTTGTACCGCGCCAATTCTGGCTTTACCCGACTTTTCCCAACCCTTTGAAGTCGAGTGTGATGCAAGTGGTGTCGGGATTGGGGCTGTTTTATTACAAGGCAAGAGACCTATAGCTTATTTCTCGGAAAAATTGGGAGGGGCTCGATTAAATTATTGCACTTACGATAAGGAGTTCTAAACAATCGTTAGAGCACTTAATCATTGGAGTCATTATTTACGCCCTAACCATTTTATTTTGCATTCGGATCATGAGTCCCTTAAATACATTAATGGACAACAAAAACTGAATCCAAGGCATGGAAAATGGGTCGAGTTTTTGCAATCCTTCCACTTCTTCTCGAAGTATAAGGATGGCAAGAGCAATGTAGTAGCCGATGCTTTGTCTCGCAGGTACACGTTGTTAGCCGCTGTCGATGCCCGGATATTGGGCTTTGAAATATTGAAGACTTATTATCCCGATGACGTGGATTTTGGAGACTTATTCACTAAATGTAAGTCTGGAGCCAGTGGTGATTTTTTGGTTCAAGATGGGTTCCTTTTTAAGGGAAATCGGCTCTGTGTTCCGAAGCACCCAATTCGAGAGTTGCTAATTCGGGAAGCTCATGGTGGCGGGTTGGCTGGCCATTTTGGCGTGGCTAAGACAGTAGAAATACTCAAAGAACATTTTTTTTGGCATAAAATACTCGGAAATGTGACTAATCTTATCGCCAAATGCGTGACCTGTAAGATAGCAAAAAGCAAGTTTCAGCCAGGTTTGTACACTCCCTTGCCGGTTCCTGTAAGGCCTTGGGAGGAGGTTTCCATGGATTTTATCGTTGCCTTGCCACACACTCAACGGGGTAAGGATGCGATTATGGTCGTGGTCGATAGATTCTCGAAAATGGCGCATTTTATTGCTTGTCACAAGACCGATGATGCCTGCAATGTCGCGGACTTATATTATAAGGAAGTCGTTCGGCTTCACGGTATTCTCAAAACTATCGTCTCCGATCGTGACTCAAAATTTTTAAGTTACTTTTGGAATACGTTGTGGCGCAAAGTGGGAACCAAGTTATTGTTTAGCACCTCTCACCACCCGCAAACGGACGGTCAGACCGAGGTCACAAACCGCACTTTGGGTACCTTGTTACGGGGATTGGTGAGTAAAACACAGCGGGATTGGGATATAAAGCTCGCTCATGCCGAATTTGCTTACAATCGATCACCGACTTATGCTACGGGGCGTTCGCCCTTTGAGTTAGTTTATGGGATAAATCCTTATTTGCCTCTTGATCTAATTCCTTTGCTCAAAGAGGAAATAGTTCATAACGATGCCAACTCCAAACTTAAGGCAATGGTGAAGCTGCATCAACAAGTTCGTGATCGGATTGTGGAAATTAATGCGTCTTACCAGCGTAAGGCAAATAAAAACAGGAAGCCTCGGGTTTTTCAGGAGGGTGATTTGGTCTGGGTCCATTTACGGAAGGAACGATTCCCGAGTAAACGCAAAAACAAGCTTATGCCTCGGGCCGAGGGTCCTTTTAAGGTGATTTCCCGTGTTAATGACAACGCTTACAAGGTCGAGTTACCAGGTGATTCTAATGTCCATGCCACTTTTAATGTGGGTGACTTATCTCCTTAATTGGATGATGACGGTCTTATCGAATTGAGGTCAATTCCTTTCAAAGGGGGAGGGGATGATACGAGTGGCAATGGTGACGAGGTGGTATTGGCTATGGAGAAAGGTGCTCTGTTTGGTTCGGGTAGTCTGTTTGGCGCAACTACGCAGTTCGTTAATATGCTATCCTGCAATGGACCACTGTGACAAGGCTACAAGTTTATTTTACAAATTTGTTTTAGTTAATAATGAGAGTTTTGGTTAACTCTTTGTTTTCCTTGTGATAATGTTTCAATAAGGGGGTAATAATCTAGATTAAATAAGCATCTTAATGTAGCTATTATGGGAGACTTTTCACTACCATTTTGTTGCTGGTGCAGTAGAGTTGTTCGGCTATTTATAGCCTTTGGTTTCCTGTAATTGTAATTCAACAAAGATAATAAAATCACAGCTTTGCTTGCTAAGCCATTTCAGTTTTTATTCAAGTGCGTCTTCGAATATTAACTCGTTCGACTCAAAAGGTCTTGAGTTTGTTCACCTATTGATAAATTATAGGTCTAATTTATCAAATATCGTTTCCGCTAAATATTTCGTATCACTTCTTCTAGCCCGGAAAGTTTTCTCTATCTCTCGGTCGAGAGGGAAGAGTGGACCGATATAACACCTGCTCATACACTCAAAAGAGAATCAAATGGTCCTAATGCAAATAGATGCACTAGGACAAAATGGAAAATCAAACAAATAAAGGTGAACTAAGCCTAAAATCAATTAAACTATCTTATCCAATATCGCCGTCCCCGGGAACGGCGCCAAAAACTTGATGTGAGTTTTACTTAACCTCGCAAGCGAACGAGTTATCGTTGGGTATTGCAAGGGTCGTATCCCAAGGGACGGTAATTATGGTTCTAAGGCGGTTTAATCAAATTATAGTTTAGTTCTAGCTAATAGCAAGTTGAAGGTGAGTGAAACTAAATAAGTCTAACAAATAAGCAATTATGAGATTTAAAGCAAGAATTAAGAAAACTAAGGCAAATGGGTTCACTAATGAGGTTGGGGTTGAATATGGTAGAAGGTAAAGTCGGTCTAAAGATAAGTAATGGTAGGTCTCCACCTCTCGGTGAAAGACGGTTCCTTGCCTAGGTTTGGTCGGATTCTCGCCCTACCTCCCCCAAGACTCCTATAAGCACACACAAGAAACAAACAAGCCAAGCTATCGCCTAAGCTAGCAACAAGTTGAAAGAAAGCATGAATTACTCATTCTAGCATTTCTACAAACACATGGTGTGCACAAAATATAGGAATTACCAAAAGACTAGATTTTTACAATCAAAACCACATTCTAACCCCAAGAACCAACGAAAGATCCCCCATCTACCCTAGAAGGGCACTACTCATACATACTAATGAAGAAAAACATTAAAGATGGATACTTTGACATGAAATAAGCAAGAGAAGACATATTCAACACAAAAACTAAGTAAATAAACAAGAACAAGTAATTAAAATACAAGTAATGAAATAAAGATGAGGAATTATACCAAAACTTGTAAGAAAGGATGAAACTTGGATTAATAATCAAATAAGAGTCTGCTCTTGTCTTCAAATTACAACCCAATTGTTCAAAACTAGCTAAAGGAAAGACTAGATCTAAAGATAACTAAGTAGAAAAGTAGAGTAATTAGTGCTAATTATCAAAGGATTAGAATAATGATTAAGAATATTGAAAGCTAAATCTAGGGTTTTTGTGTCTAGGGTTGTGTGTCCAAAATGAATTAGGAGAGGGGTATATATAGGTTGGTGGAATTGAGGGTTCAAAATAAGAAGGGAAGGTGGAAATGCGGAGTGGGGGTCTCAGCCGGTCGGCCGGCTGCCGGTGGCTTGGACCAGCTGAGCCCCTCTGACTTAAAACTCGAGTCTTCTTCGTGTGACATAGGTCTTAGCCGGTCATGCCGGCTGCCGGTGGCTTGGACCGGCTGAGACCATATGATATTCTTCCATTTTCCCAAGTTGGTTTGACGTATGTGGGGTGCTCAGCCGGTCGGCCGGCTGCCGGTGGCCTGGACCGGCTGAGCCCCTCTGCTCCTCCTCTCCTTTTCTTCCTTTCTTTGTGGGATGTTGGTGTTGGAGTAAGTGTCCTCCACAATAGTGCATTTATATAATAAATCTCATTTGGAATATACGTGGCATGATTAGTATATTTTGATACTCCACGTCAGTTGATTAACGTAAATCGGTAACACTTGGCTGACTAGAGTTTGACGTTATTGTCGTATGGACGGCGGTAATCAACTGATCCCTTTAGGTCACACCTATAGGATTAGACCCAAATAGAATACTAATTATTTGTATGCGATACAGTTTAATTAGAGCATTACATATATTTGATATGTACGTTTAGTTACGAGAGTTATTTATTGGAAATTGAGTTAGGAAACTCATTCACTTAAATTTATTAGGCAATAACGATAACTGACTGAATAATTTTACTTCTTATTTTAATTAATACGATTAATAAGAAATTTAATTTAGTGAATTAATAGTTAATTCATTAAATTAGTTGAGGTTATGCATATACTTTTTGAGGTAAGGTGATTAGTTAATTATATTTACAAGGAGTTGTAAAATAAACTAACTAGGCATTGTGGGACCCATTATATATTGATATAATGATAAAATATCACTTAAAATTTAAGTGTGTATTATTTATTAATTTGAGTCATATAATTGTTATATGATCAAATTAACCCTTAATTATACAAGATAATTAAGCATATGATTATAAGTATTTGTGGTACAAATATCAAAAATCAAAATGGACCACATGACACTAGTGGGAGCCGAAATCATGTAGTGTATAACATGATGGTTGTTGTTTCTTCTATCACACTACAACATGTGATCATGTCATGTTTATGACACATGATCATATTCTTATTCACTCCTACACTCAACTATTTTGCATGAGATTATTTTAAGCAAAATAAGAGGCCACTAGGGCTCTCTTTTGGCCGGACCATGTGTCCTTAAATGGACAATATTGGTTTTCATTTTACTGTAAACATAAATTATAGGATCTTGATTAAAGCAATAATTACTGAAAGGTACTTACGTGATGTAGCCATTAGATCTGATAATAAATCGCTTGAGAAAGATAAAGAATAAACCCTTATTGCTTTGCCTTCTCCTGCCTTCCTTATTCTCTAATTCACTTTCTTTATGTGTGTTTCTTAATATGTATGAATTAGGTTAAAGCTCAAACAGGTGTGCTTATATAGAGAGGTGGCAGGAGGGGCTTAATAGAATAAGTGGGCCTGATATGTTAATGGCCTGTAAACATTAACCGTAATCCACTTAAACTAGGACTCCTATTAAAAACCCGAAACAATATATTTAACCGTTATTTAATTAAGGTGACTGATATCGGTAATTAGGTCCACATAATAGAGAATTAAATAATAATTCTTACATTCTCCCACTTGGACCATATTACTGATTAAAACATAATGTCACGTTTAATTATAACATAAGACGCGTAGACGGTTAAATGAACACATAATGGGTTTATCTTAATTACCCTGATTATCCTTGAACAACTGGTTGAGTCATGGCGGAGACACTACTATAAAAGAGAAGTGGTCCTTCCATGTACTACGGACCAATCACTTAGAATAATCAGTCTGTACAAGGAGCAAACATAATCCCCAAATAATGTCCTTGAGGAAAAGGACCGATTCTGTTAATCGTGTAACAACAGTGTATACAATAACAATAATACGATACAGAAAATTGTTCGGAAATCATCATCATAATAAAACATAAGTCGATTAATCAAAACATAAGTGTCATCATTACAAAGCACTAGCATGATCCAAACATAAACGAAAAGCCTTAATTAGTATCCTCCAGACCCATATCAATAGCATGCTTCAAAAAATGTCTTTGGAGGTAATCCCTTAGTTAAAGGATCTGCTATATTAGCACTAGTCATAATGTGCTCAATTGACACAGTGTTTTTCCGAACTTCCTCCTTAACTGACAAGTATTTCATTTCCATGTGCTTTATACCTTTAGAATACTTGTCATTCTTCGAAAAGAAGACAGCTGCGGTATTATCACAATAAATTCTCAACGGCCTTGCAACAGAATTCATAATGCTAAGCCCTGAGAGAAAATTCCGCAACCATAAAGCTTGAATAGTAGCCTCAAAGCACGCTACAAATTCAACTTCCATAGTGGATGAGGCAATAATTGTTTATTTAGCACTTTTCCAGGAGATTGCTCCCCCAGCTAAAACAAACACATAACCAAGAGTGCTTTTCCTTGAGTCCACGCATCCACCCAAATCTGAGTCAGCATATCCAATAACCCATTCCACGATTGGATTGATATCGACCCAACATACCTACTGCAAAACTTATGTCAGGTCTTGTACAGACCTGCACATACATTAAGCTTCCAACCAGAGATGCATAAGGAAAAATTTTTCATGGTATTTCGTTCTAGCTCAGTCTTAGGACATATACTTAAGCTGAACTTATCCCCTTTCTGAATAGGAACATCATTGGGATTACATTTTACCATGTTAAATCTTTCTAAAACTTTACTGATATAGGCTTTCTGAGACAACCCTAATGTCCTTTGTGATCTGTCTTGAGATATTTCCACCCCGATCACATAGGACGCCTCTCCCATATCTTTCATCTCAAAGTTGCTTGATAGGAAATCTTTAGTTTGACGTAATAGTCCCAAATCACTGCTTGCTATAAGTATGTCATCGACATATAAGACCAAAAATGCAAACTTACTCCCACTGATCTTCAGGTATATACACTGATCAACAGTGTTTTCTTGAAACCCAAAAAAGTAATGGTATTATGGAACTTAATATACCATTGTCGAGAAGCTTGCTTAAGTCCATATATAGACTTCTTTAATATACAGACTTTGTCCTCTTTGCCATCAATAATGAAGCCTTCAGGCTGAGCCATGTAGACTTCTTCTTCCAAACTCCCATTCAAGAATGCCGTTTTCACATCCATTTGATGTAGCTAAGTCAAAATGAGCTAAAAAAGCTAAAATGATCCGCAATGAATCTTTCTTAGAAACTGGAGAGAAGGTTTCATTATAATCAATGCCTTCTTTCTAATTAAAGCCTTTAGCTACCAGTCTGGCTTTATGTCGTTCAATATTATCCAAGGAGTCGCGCTTGGTCTTAAAGACCCACTTGCAGCCGACAGCCTTATGACCTACTGGTAAATTGACCAACTCCCAGACCTCATTCTTAGCCATAGACTCCATCTCATCTTTCATGGCATTAATCCATTTATCAGAATCCTCATAATTCATAGCTTGTGAAAACGTAACCGGGTCATTATCAATACTAATGTCAAATTCACATTGTTGTAGATATACATAGTCATCTGAAGTAGTTGGCTTTCTAGGTCTTGTGGACTTTCTTAATACTATTTCAGGAGTTGTATCAACAACTTCAGTGGCAATGTTATTATTCTGGAGTGAAGGGTCATCAACGTTAGGTTCCACAGTATTGACTGGGTCAACATTATCATTATGTGGAACTTCATCAACTGAAATTGGGGGCAAAGAAGCTGGAATTGCCACCCTAATTTCATTGACTATGACATCCCTTACCTGATCACTCCCACTAACTTCGCCATTCTCAAGGAATTTTGCATTTTCGGTTTCCACAATTCTTGTTTTGTGTGTAGGACAGTAAAACCTATACCCTTTAGACTTTTCTGGATAGCCGATAAAGAACCCACTAATGGTTCTTTGATCGAGTTTCCTTTCATGTGGATTATAAATGCGTGCCTCTGCTGGGCATCCCCATACATGCAAATGTTGAAGACTCGGTTTCCACCCTTTCCATAGTTCAAATGGTGTCTTTGAAACTGCCTTACTGGGAACCCGGTTTCCAACATACACAACAGTCATAAGGGCATGCATCCACAACTTCATGGGTAAGTTGGTATTACTCATCATTGTCCTCACAGCCTCTAATAGGGTTCGATTACGCCTCTCAGCTACACCATTCATCCAAGGAGAACCAGGATTTGTGTACTGAGGGACAATACCCAAACTTTCAAGGAGTTTTGCAAAGGGACCAGGATGTTGTCCTGATTCATCATATTTGCCATAATATTCACCACCTCTATCTGACCTTATGATTTTCACTTTCTTTCCCAATTACCTTTCCACCTCCTTAATGTAAACCTCTAAAGTGTTTACTGATTGAGGTTTTTCATGCAAAAGGTAAAGATGACAATAACGTGAATAATCATCGATAAAGGTGATGAAATATTTCTCTCCGCTCATGGAGGGAACATCAAAAGGACCACAAATGTCTGTATGTATAATTTCTAATAAAACAGTGCTTCTTGTGGACCCTTTCTTGGTGTGTTTGGTTTGCTTACCTTTAATGCATTCCACACACGTCCCAAAATCCGTAAAATCAAGAGAAGGTAACATATTGTTTTTAACCAATATGTTCATTCTTTCTCTTGAAATATGGGCCAAACGTTTATGCCACAAGAAGGAGGAACTTTCATTAGAGCCTGTATCTAGCCACCATGTATTAGAAGGAATTTCAGCATAATTTGATTCGAAACATACTAAAGCCAAAGGCTTACCCTTCTTTTCGAACCAATTCTTACGCTTTATGCAGTCTTGCTGAAAGTGCCCAGGTTTCCTACAGAAAAAGCAACTTTCCTGCTTCTTAATTTCCTTCTTTATGCCAGATGCACACGGTTTATCAGAAGGGCTTGACTTAATGCCCTTTCTGTTTCTAAACTTACCTTTAGATTTCCCGCTTACATGATGCACATGATGTGCCTGGGGTAAACCACCATTCTTACTTGAGGCATCAGCCTCATCTTTCTGTTTGATTCTTGCTGCTTCCTGAACCAGTTTATTGGTCAATTCATTAACACTCAAAATTTCTTTAACGGTGTTGTAATGAAGGTGAAAAGCATCAAACTTATTAGGCAGAGAGTTGATTATAAACTGGGCAAGGAACGGATCCTCAACTTTCATGCCCAGTTTTCCCAACTTAGCTGCCAGATTCGACATGTGCAGCACATGTTGCTGCATGGTGGTGACATTCTCATTATACTTAGCAGTGGTAAGTTCAGACATAAGCCTTCCAGCTACCACTTTATCGGTAGTCTGAAAGCGTTCCTTAATGATTTCCAAGTACTTAATGGCTGTAGTACAGCCTGTCTCCGAAATGGAGGACTTAAAGTTTGGTGCAGTGGTAAGTCGTAAGAACTTTAAGCAAAGACTGTCAAGTTATTGAGAGAGCTTTGCAACGGTACTGCATTATGAACAATGCTCATAACATTAGGCTTTGAGTTTATCACACAATAGCAATTATGACTAAGACTTGAGACTTAAATGAGTAACTCATAAACATTCATTAAGCAAGTGCAGTATCTGTGGACAACCTATGCATGCTTAATTACATAATCAAGTATACTCTCTTTAATGACTGTTTCTCTTTAATGTCAGGTTACCTGTGGGTAAAACCTTAATACAAGTTATTTCACCCCATTAGATGCTTAGTCGGATATTCACTGCATAATTTGAGTCCACTGTGGTGAACATCAGCATAATGTGAATGCCCAATTTAATTACATTATGAGATCTGATCGCGTACGAGATGAAATCAATGTGGTGAATTTCAACTTGTCATAATGCGAATGTCTCCTTTAATCGATACATAAGATATAATTAATCTTCAATAATAATGTATGCTTAGTCGGATATTCACTGTATAATTTGAGTCCACTGTAGTGAACATCAACATAATGTGAATGCCCAATTATATTATGAGATCTGATCGCGTACGAGATGAAATCCCTGTGGTGAATTTCAACTTGTCATAATGCGAAGGTCTCCTTTAATCGATACATAAGATATAATTAATCTTCAATAAGAATGTATGCTTAGTTGGATATTCACTGCATAATTTGAGTCCACTGTAGTGAACATCAACATAATGTGAATGCCCAATTACATTATGAGATCTGATCGCGTACGAGATGAAATCACTGTGGTGAATTTAAACTCGTCATAATGCGAAGGTCTCCTTTAAGCATAATAACATAATATTATACGAGCATACAATGAAAACAAACATTAAGCGTCGAACCAACACGGGCAGACCTCGACCGAGTAGAAAATAAACAAAAGCATCTCGATCTAGAAAAAATTTAGCTCGATCGAGAACAAGGCAAAACAAGACCCCTCGATCGAGTACATCACTAGCTCGATCGAGGGCAAAGAAGGACAGTGTTACTCGACCGAGTAAACAGCTCGATCGAGAAAAATCAAAAAAACATAAGGGCTGGATCGAGTGAAACATTAGCTCGATCGAGCAGAATCAAAAACATAAGGCTCGATCGAGTAAAACCTTAGCTCGATCGAGCAGAATCAAAAAACATAAGGCTCGATCGAGTAAAACCTTAGCTCGATCGAGCAGAATCAAAAAAACATAAGGCTCGATTGAGTAAAACCTTAGCTCGATCGAGCAACATTATTAATAAACCATCTCGATCAAGTGAAGCATTAGCTCGATCGAGTATGGTATAGATCATACGACATTCATACGCATAATAATCATAATAAATCATACAAATCGAATTAGGGCAGCGCAAATAGTCATCATAAATCATATAATAATCATCATAGATCAATTAAAAACGAAATAATTCGATTAGGGCAGCGGAAACGATCATGATACAAGGATACGTTATCTATCATAAGGGTATACAATCAATTATGAATGAGTATTACAACATCATGATTAAAGCATTAAATTCATTCAAAAATCATAATCAAAACGTTAATCAGAATTATAACTATAATCACAATCCTGCTCTGATACCACATGTAAACATAAATTATAGGATCTTGATTAAAGCAATAATTACTGAAAGGTACTTACGTGATGTAGCCATTAGATCTGATAATAAATCGCTTGAGAAAGATAAAGAATAAACCCTTATTGCTTTGCCTTCTCCTGCCTTCCTTATTCTCTAATTCACTTTCTTTATGTGTGTTTCTTAATATGTATGAATTAGGTTAAAGCTCAAACAGGTGTGCTTATATAGAGAGGTGGCAGGAGGGGCTTAATAGAATAAGTGGGCCTGATATGTTAATGGCCTGTAAACATTAACCGTAATCCACTTAAACTAGGACTCCTATTAAAAACCCGAAACAATATATTTAACCGTTATTTAATTAAGGTAACTGATATCGGTAATTAGGTCCACATAATAGAGAATTAAATCAAAATTCTTACATTTACAACACAAGTTCATTCTTATTTTGCATGCTTATCACTCTAAAATCCTCATCTCTCTAAGAACTCTCAAACACTAATATTTTTCCTATTACTAGAGTAGTAATAAATCTAATATTAGTTCATATTATCACTTGTGTTTTCTAGTCAAAAACTAAGTGATTAGTTTGGGTTTAATCTTGGGTGCAACAACAAGGAGACCTTCTACTTTGGAGGTTATTTTATGGAGGATCATCCACTAAATACATGCTCAAGAACAATAAGAAGGAGTTCTTATTGTGGCCCATATTGGCCGAAAATTTCCATTGTAAGAAAATTTCATCTTATCTTTATATTTATGCTTTTATATTTGCATGCATGATAACTAGATCCTAAATCATTAAGTTAAAGTAATTTAATGAACTAATTAGAGGAGTCTAATTAG
>JAIUZE010020099.1:0-10558 GCA_022085475.1 Heliosperma pusillum
TTCATGAGATTAATGACAGAGGTGCTTAGGCCTTGCCTAGGAAAATTTGTGGTAGTATACTTTGATGACATTCTCATCTATAGCAAGAGCAAGGATGATCATTTGAGGCACCTTGAGACTGTGTTTGAGATACTTAAGGAGAGTAAACTCTTTGGGAAGCTTGAGAAATGCACCTTTATGACTGAGGAAGTTAATTTTCTAGGATATGTGGTGTCTGGTAGAGGCATTTCAGTGGATCAAGACAAGATCACTGCTGTTCAGTCTTGGCCTGTTCCTAGGAATATCACAGAAGTAAGAGGGTTTCATGGCTTAGCATCTTTCTACAGAAGATTCATTAAGAACTTCAGCACCATTGCAGCACCCCTCACTGAATGTGTGAAGAAGGGAGAGTTCACTTGGACTGAGAATGCTTTGCAGGCTTTCAAATACATGAAGAAACTCTTGTGCAGTGCACCTATCCTCAGGTTACCAGACTTTAATTGCCTATTTGAGGTTGAATGTGATGCAAGTGGAGTGGGAATTGGAGCTGTCCTTATCCAATAGAAGAAACCTGTAGCCTATTTCAGTGAAAAGCTAAGTGGTGCCAAGCTGAGCTATTCTACATATGACAAAGAGTTCTATGCTCTTGTCAGGGCTCTAAGGCATTGGAGTCATTACCTGAAGCCCAAGCCTTTTGTCTTACATTCTGATCATGAGGCATTGAAATACATAGGAGGCCAGCCTAAGCTCAGTCACAGGCATGCTAAATGGGTGGAGTTCCTCCAGTCATTCACCTTTTCTAGCAAATACAAAGAAGGAAAACAAAATGTGGTAGCTGATGCATTGTCTAGAAGATACACTCTGCTATCAACCATGGAGCAAAGGGTTATTGGATTTGAGTTAATGAAGGATATGTATCAGGAAGATCCAGACTTTGCAGAAGATTGGTTAGCACAAAAAGAGGGCACAAGGACCATTGATTCACCCTACACTCTACAAAATGGATTCCTGTTCAAAGGAAACAAGTTATGTGTTCCCAGAGGTTCTTATAGGAGTCTATTGATCAAGGAAGTGCATGGAAGTGGCCTTGGAGGACACTTTAAGGTTCAGAAGACTGTGGACATACTGCAGGATCAGTTTTACTGGCCTAAGATGATGGGAGATGTCTAAATAGTGCTGAGGAGGTGTGGAGTTTGTCAAAAAGCCAAGAGTTCATTTCAAGCAGGACCTTACACTCGCCTACCAGTTCCATGTAAGCCTTGGGAAGATGTGAGTATGGATTTCATAGTAGCATTGCCTAGAACAGCAAGAGGGAAAGATTTTATCATGGTAGTTGTGGATAGGTTCAGTAAGATGGCACACTTCATTGTCTGTAAGAAAACTGAGGATGTTGTGGGTGTGGCAGAGCTATACCTTGATGAGGTGGTAAGGTTACATGGAGTTCCAAGGACTATTGTATCTGACAGAGACACAATGTTTATGAGTCATTTCTGGAGAACATTGTGGAAGCTGCTTAACACCAGGTTGTTGTTTAACACCTCCCATCATCCTCAAACAGATGGGCAAACTGAGGTGACCAACAAGACCTTGGGAAGGATCTTGAGGTGTATAGTCAGCAAATCTCTCAAGGATTGGGACTTAAAGCTGGCTCAAGCATAGTTCTCTTTCAATAGAGCTCCATCAGCAGCCACAGGCCACTCCCCCTTTGAAGTGGTCTATGGTACTAACCCCTTAATGCCTTTGAATTTGTCTAATGTGTGCAGGTCAGAGATCCACTATGATGCCAAGAAGAGGGTGGAGCAAATGCTAAAACTCCATGAATCAGTCAGAAAACAAATTGAGAGAACCAATGATCTATACAAGAAGAATGCCACGGTTCCTAAGGCCAAGAAAGACTTTGCACCAGGAGACTTAGTGTGGATCAACCTAAGGAAAGAGAGGTTCCCTTCCAAAACAAAGAATAAGCTAGAGCCAAGAGCAGATGGTCCTTTTCAAGTCATAGAGAAGATAGGTCCTAATGCCTACAGAATTGATCTACCAAGAGAATATGCAGTTCATGGGACATTCAATGTTGGAGATCTTAGCCCCTTCTATGAAGACTCTAAGGGAGAGGAAGACACAGGCTTGAGGTCAAGCCCTTTTCAACCTGGGGAGGCTGCAGTAGGAGCTTACCCAAGGGGCCTTGATGATCAAGCCACGAGCCAGACAAGCCTGACCCCAAGACCCCCTCAGATGGAAGCTCGAGTCACAAGGTCCAAACAAAAGCCATAACAAGCCAAATTCAAGCCAGGCCAAGCCAAGACATTGAGGAAGATAGTCCAGGGTTCACCAAGCCATGCCAAGGTCCAACTCAGTCCACATTCCCCCCACAAGCCAGAAACAATGTCAGAGCTCAGCAGACCAGTTAGCAAACCCAGCACCAAGGAGGTACACCAGAGCATCCCCGCCACCCCCACCATGGCCTACCATCAAGCCAACCCATTAATCAACAAGGTTGTCCAGGAGAGTTCCTTTAGAAGTCTAGCAAAAACTCAAGTTACAAGCATCCTAAGCTAGAGTCCAATGAGCAGCATAGCAGAGAAAGTACAAGTCCAGATGTGGCTTCGTTTTGTTTAAGTCAACTTGTCCTCACCCAAGGCAGGTTTATCTAAGTTCTAATAAGAGTAGAGAGTCCCAAGGAGCAACAAAACATCCAGAGCAAAGCAGCAAGACAACAAGAACAACAGATTTCCATTTCAGGAAAAATCCAAAAGCTGCTTTATTACTTTTGCATCAGTCTGTTTTTTATGATTTTGTGTCTGTATTTTCTAGTTGTTAGACTCGTCCTATTGTCAGGCTCTTAATTAGTGTCTTTTGTAGTAGTTCAAGTCCAAAGTTGGCCCTTGGATAGACTTAACATCCAAAGGTTCACAAGTGTATTA
Source organism: Heliosperma pusillum (assembly GCA_022085475.1). Lineage (NCBI taxonomy): Eukaryota > Viridiplantae > Streptophyta > Magnoliopsida > Caryophyllales > Caryophyllaceae > Heliosperma > Heliosperma pusillum. The sequence goes on from JAIUZE010020099.1 coordinate 2,901, forward strand.
GCCTCCCTATATAAGGAGGTCTTTGTGTTTTGTTTTAAAGCAGACTTTTATGAATGAATTAGCTTGAGAAACCTCTCAAATCTTTCAAACTTGTGCTAAGTGATGTAGTTTGAGCAAAGCCTGATACATCTTCAAGGTGTCTGAGCAGTGTCTTGCATTGTAAGTCAAGTTAAATTTGTGCATTGCTGTGATTAACTTGCTTGCTGTTGAGTATCAGTCTAGGGTGTTTGTGCATTGCTGTAACACTTTAAAATTGTCTCAAAACTAGTCTTTTAGTCCTTTCTATTGTGCCTTGTTGTAGGGAAAGCTCTCTAAGTCATATCCTTGAGTTTTCAGCTAATACAAATCACCCTCTCTAAAACAACACCCATTTCTGCTTAAGATTGTTCTCAGTTTGAGTCAGACTAATCAAGCATCCCTTAAAACTGCAAACCTTAGTAGTTTACACTCCAATAGCATACATGATTGATCCAACTTCAGAAGCATAAGGAATCAATTTCATGCGCTCAATCTCTTCGGTGACGGTAGGACTCTGCGATTTACTCAGAGTGATACCATGACCTATGGGAAGAAAGCCTCTTTTAGAGTCTTTCATTTTGAACCGATCAAGAATCTTATCTATATAATCTTCTTGACTTAATGCTAGTATTCTGTTAGACCTATCTCTATAGATCGGGATACCCAAAATGCGTTGTGCTTCTCCCAAATCCTTCATCTGAAAATGTTTCCCTAGCCACTCCTTTGTAGAAGTAAGCATTGGTACATCATTCCCAATGAGAAGTATGTCATCCACATACAAAATAAGGAAAGTTACTTTGCTCCCACTAAACTTCATGTATAAACATGGCTCCTCGACACTTCGAGTGAAACCGTTTTGTTTAATAACATGATCGAAACGATGATTCCAACTCCTGGATGCTTGCTTAAGACCATAAATGGATCTCTTAAGTTTGCAAACCTTCTTAGGGTTGGATTTATCCACAAAACCTTCAGGTTGCGTCATATACACTTCCTCTTCTAGAATCCCATTCAAGAAGGCGGTTTTGACATCCATTTGCCAAATTTCATAGTTATGAAAAGCGGAAACCGCTAAGAGAATCCTAATGATCGAAGCATAGCGACTGGGGCGAAGGTTTCATCATAGTGTACACCATAAACTTGAGTGAAGCCTTTTGTCACCAATCTAGAGTTGTAGACATTATTATGTCCATCTATGCCGATTTTGATTTTGTAGATCCACTTGCACTGAAGAGGTCATACCTTCTCAGGTAAGTCTACCAAGTCCCATACTTGATTTTTGCGCATAGAATCCATTTCGGATTGCATGGCCTCGAGTCAATGCGTTGAGTCGGGACTAGAAACGGCCGACTTGTAGGTGGTGGGTTCATCACTTTCAAAAAGTAACAAAACTCCATCTTCCTCGATACATCCGAGGTAACGGTCAGGTTGATGAACAATTCTACTTGACCTTCTAGGGACAACAACCGTTTCGGACGAGGAGGGAACATTTTCCTCTACTTCATTCTCGGTTTGTGGCTCTTGAACTTCATCAAGTTCAAACTTTCTCCCACTCTGTCTATTAGAAATAATATCGTTTTCTAAAAAGACAGCATCACGAGTGTGACACCCTCAAATTTGCGGAAAGAAAAAAAATAATTTAAATACATAACGGAGGGTGTCATAAATACAAAGGTTCATTACAAAAGAAAATTTATATTATACATAAGAATTATACAAGACAGGAGACATATCTCCCGTATAAATACGTAAATAAAAGAATGTATAATACTATACAATCTAAGAACCGAATATAGGTCCAAGGTAATACTTCGCTCGCTAGCTCGTCAATGTACCCCAAATATGCATTCACCACCTGTTCGACCGCATTAAATATAAACACGGAAGCCACAGTCAGTGGGGAGTAACTCCGAGTCCTCCCAGCCCCGAAATGTCGAGTTTAATGAAACATGAATAACATAAAAGCAATGTATATGGAAAATACAAAACTTAAACATATATGATATGCTTTTCATGTTATGAAACAGATAAATAACAAATAACCTAGCATGTGAAAGCTATCATGTGAAACCGATAATAAACTATAACTCGAGGTAGGGAAGCTGGTATGCTAGCTCAGAGGTTCCTCTCAGAAACATGGCCGTGATACACTCAAACCCTAATCAACACGTAATCATGTGAATCAGTTAACAATCGGTAATCCAAACTCTACCAATCTTAGCCGGCTTGCATCTCACCTTCTAAAACTCATAGAATCATACAAACATGAAAGACCAATACTTCTATAAACAGGCATAAGTTCCTAGCACGGCCCATAGTCGATTGTAACTCGAGGCTATACCACAAGGTAGGAAAACATCCTAGTCCTAGACTGATCAGACCTAGCGACAACAGCTATTCCGTTCCCCGTCCCATGACATAACCGTCTATGAGAAACTCTACTAGGCGACCCCCTAAGCATAGATGGCTAGTACTTAAGCTGGCTCCCTTCCCAAAGCGGAACTCTTAGGATGCCATGCCCCGACTTGGGGATAAGCCCCCCAGGCCCGGGACACAAAAGCTATCAAGCGGCGAACATATACTCGTTAAAGATATTACGGGCCTATCAATGTCATGGTCCAAGATACTCATTTAGAATTAGAATGGTCAAGACGCCATATACTCATAATTCTCTATGGGTACTTAGTCAACACGACACCAACCATATAATAAAACAGTCACGGGAAAAACATCCTATCATGTGACTAATTTCATATAAAGAATAATCACATATCATATCGCCTCATATCTACTAAGGCTAATTCAATAATCAAATAAAACCTTACTTGAAGACAAATCCCCGACCCTAGTCCCGCGACGGGTCATCAGTCAAATCGGGGCTGACTAGATCTTAGTTTGACCAAACCCGTTGGATCAAACCGGCTAGAAACAGAGTCTTTATCACATAGACATAAAATCAACATAATCATTACATGTTATTTTAATAAAACTTCTAACATGTGAATTATTAAATCTTACGTAAAACCCCGCTTGACTTAAAGGATATCAAAATAAACTACGATCTCGTCTTATAATTTCTAACATGTGAGAAATAATAATTTTATGAACAACCTTTTTAATTAAATATTTTACGTATTAATATTCCCCACTTGCTAAATATTACAAAACACGATAAAAATGACGATAACTCAAAAACCGTCACAAGTCCCAAAGTGGGACCCACAGGCTGAGTTGGGCCGGACCCCACATGGGCTTAGATGGGCCCCACGGGCCTGTTTTGCTAAAAATGGCTGTTTTGGCCTTTTTTAACGGTTTTACTAAAAACCGTTTCTAATTAATGCCCGCATGCTTTAACATAATTAAAACCCGCCAAACAACAATTAAACAATCAAACATCGACACAACCCAAAGACCAAAACCCGGACCCACCTTGGACCAGCCCAGACCGGGTCTGAACCGGCCTGGACCGGCCGGTCTGGTCCGGTTCACCACCACCACTATTTCCGGCCACCACTTAAACAACCACCCCAAATTCCACATTAATTCTAACATGTTTTTAATTAACAACATCCATTTTTAAACAATCAAAACAACCATCAATCATACAAAAATCATGATTAGGAAGAATCATCCAAATTCATCAAGAACAACCAACATGTTATAAAATCATAAAACACCATAATAACTACTACTTAACATGTTACTAACTAAAAATCATAAAATCATAATAATATGAACAAAAACTAAAGATGAACCAAAACTAAAGAAAAACCAAAGCTATGTAACAGTTATCCGTCGAGTAACTCGGAATCGTTACCTTAGCTAGAAAATCAATTAGCACCAAAATAAGAAGTATAAACTAAGAAACCCGTCTTCTAATCTTCCCCTAATATATACGAGTCACCAAACTCGTCTTCAAAATCTTCCCCTATAAGAAATGACAAGAAAACATTATTAGAACTTAAATTTGATTTTCCATAAATTAAATGTTGAAAACGCTTTTGACGGAATTGAAAATAAACCGTACTAGAAGATGGAGAGCGAAGAGGAGATTCTAGAAATATAAGTTAGGAAGGATTTAATTAAGAAACGAAGATTTTATGAATGTTTTGCTCAAGAACGATGAAGAACAAAAGATGAACGATGAAGAACACGAAGAACGATCAAATAAAGTGATGTTTTGATCTTAATTTGATTTGTTGTAAAATGAAAAGTTGTTTGTGAGTAGGAATGAGTGGATGAGTGCCGTGTAAATATAGGCCAAAATAGTGAGTTGGGTTTTGAAATTGTTGTTATGGAATTGACCCTGTATAATAATTATATTACCGTAATTAATTAGATATTAAGTTAATTGAATTAAATATCAAGATATTATGTTATTGTAATGAAAAGAAAGAAAATATCAAGGTCAAAGAGAGAAGAAAACCGTGAGGCTAGGAAAGAAAGCGGGTCTGATTTTGAGCGATTTGCGTAATTTTCGTTAACTGATCGATAAAGTTGAAAATATCTTAGATATTCTTATTAATTTAATCAAAAGAATTAAAATATCTAACGTGAGTGGAAAACGATGACATGGGCGCGTGACTCATGCAAAAGTCGAGTTTCGATTTTGTTGCGCGCTTTACGATGCGTCGGGAATAGTTAAATGACGTTCGGTTAAAACCGTAAAAGTTATTCTTTACATTCCGAATCAATTCAAAATAATTATATTAAATTATGATAAATCTTAATAAATCTAAATACAAATAAATCAAAAATATTATTTTTTTAAATAAAATTTCGGTCTTCCAACTTATGAGACGAGTCGGGAAAAAGTCAACGGAAGTCAAAGTTGACTGAAAAGTCGAGAAAAGTCAAAGATGACTTAAAAGTCAAGAAAAGTTTATGACGACTTAAAAGTCAAGAAAAAGTCAATGACGACTTTAAAAAGTCAATGAAAAGTCAAAGACGACTTTTGTCAAGAAAAGTCAAAGATGACTAAAAACGGTCTTTTCATGAAATCTCTCAGAAATTCCAAATACGAACGCGGAATTTCAAAATACGACTCGAAACAATAAATCCTATTTTAAAAAACTTAAGTCTGCTGAAAAGTGTTAGTAAATATTTTACTAGAAAAATTGGGTACTTTTCGGGTTGTTACAATCACCCCTCCTTTTAAAAAGTTTCGTCCTCGAAACTTAGGAGAAAGAACGTAACATATATGTAGGTCTATTTCAAAACTGTTAAGAATATCCTTGTAATAAAAATACAGGGTCTTATCAATGAAACGGAAGGTTCTCGTCGGCCGTCAAAAACCTCGTCGTCCAAATCAAAGACGTAAAAGATACATTTTCGCATCAATAAATGAGAAAACTAGTTATCGAACGTCTCCAATAACAAGTCTCAACACTCCTTGACGGTAAAATACTTGAAATCATAAAACATTTCTAAAACTTTTAATTAAAAATTTCATAGTAAAGGTAATAACCCTACTATCTATGCCTAAAATTTCTAACTAAAGCTTATAGTAATCTATCTAAGAGAAATGATAATCGATAGAAGGAACGGAATATTCGACAGAATAAATCGAATAGAAAGAAAGAAGAAAGAAGGAATGAACCACAATACTATCTTCCATCTATGAAAATTCAAATGTCGATCGTAACTTGACAACACTAACTGCACCATAATCTAGTCCTCAAGAGAGTGCAATATATCCTCAACATTTTCAATCATCAGATTCTTACCAAAATATTTCATAAGTACGACACATCGAGTAACATCTCCCCATTATTCAAATTCAATTACAATCTTCTAAGATCCATCAACCTCTTATTGGAAACCACCATCAAAATATTTAGAATTAGGAAACATGACCGCTAACAACCTCAAGGTAAAAGACTTACTATGAACTCCTTTAATCCAATTTATTCCAAAAAAAATTCATTACTCCCAATTATTAACAATGAACCTTCTCATCCTCAAAAGTTGAATCACGAAACCTCAAAGAGATTAGTCACACAAATCTCGATTCACTTAACTTTTGCCAAACATAGTGCAATGCAACCGTAAATCAATTTAGTTATCTCTTCCTAACTCTCAATACATCGGTTTTCGCTTATGTCAATATTCCTCAAGTGGTGTCATCCAATCCTAAATCCACAAAGTATTTATTCCCGTTAGAGTCCAACGTTTAACGACGACAAATTCCCAAGTAACATTAAAAAAAATCACTCAACTTCCTAACCACAACTACAACTATTATTAAGATAATTTCTATCCTCAAAAAGATATTGCAACTTCAAGTTTTCTTAGACTAAAAGCACTAGGAGAGTTCATTCTAAGTTTATCCTCAAATCCTTATAATCCTCTGAACATGAAACTAGCTTAATAGGATGGTTAGGTACCATTTTCGAAACATCTTCCTCAAGGCACAAACTCTCACCACCATAGGGTGAAATTAGATCTATATCATTTTCCTCAAATCACAAGTTCATTCTAACAAACACTCATATTCCACAAGATTCAAAGTTCTTCCGACTAAGTATAATATACCTCAAACCGATGGTTATGACATCCGGAAAAATGTTACTAGAGGGAGGTAAGGATACCATTGGAAAGATGGAGGAACTATCAAGAGAAATTTTCAAGAGGCAAATAGGTTGGAATAGAAAGTAGCACCTAGATGGAAGGAAGAAGGCATGATACTATAAGGACGAGAGAAATCACAGATGAAGAAGGAATTCACTTCAATTAGGCTTATAAATCTTCAAATCTTCGGTAGAGGATACTCCTTCTAGGTAACACATATTCCACCATAAGGCGTAATATTGCTCCTAGCAATTTGGCTAGCCACCCAAGCATAGCCTCCTTGGCAATTGTCTTCTTTATGAGGAGGGACCTGGTTGGCATCAACAACGATCTCTTCTACACGAGGTCCAACCGTCTTCATAAGAAACAAAACAAATTAAGTTACTCCTAACAATTAGCATAAACAATTAGACTACAACATAAATCCTAATCTACCCATCCTACCATTCTATCTCACCAGTTCATTATTTTATTAAGGTCAAGTTATTTTATACAAGGGTACACAAACGTGCGTCGGGAGCAAAAATGCTCTGATACCAACTGTGACACCCTCAAATTGGCGGAAAGAAAAAAAAATAATTTAAATACATAACGAAGGGTGTCATAAATAAAAAGGTTCATTACAAAAGAAAATTAATATTATACATAAGAATTATACAAGACGGGAGACATATCTCCCGTATAAATACGGAAATAAAAGAGTGTATAATAATATACAATCCTAAAGAACCGAATATAGGTCCAAGGTAAATACTTCGCTCGCTATCTCGTCAATGTACCCAATGTATGCATCACAAACCTGCCAACCGCATTAAATATAAACACGGAAGCCACAGTCAGTGGGGAGTAACTCCGAGTTCTCCCAGCCACGAAATGTCGAGTTTAATTAAACATGAATAACATAAAAGCACTGTATATGGAAAATACAAAACTTAAACATATATGATATGCTTTTCATGTTATGAAACAATTAACTAACATCTAACCTATCATGCGAAAGCTATCATGTGAATCCGATAATAAACTATAACAAGAGGTAGGGAAGCTGGTATGCTAGCTCAGAGGTTACC
>JAIUZE010020100.1:0-21683 GCA_022085475.1 Heliosperma pusillum
TCATAAACGAAAACAAGAAAAGAATAGAGATTTAGAAATCAACCTCCGGTCCTAGCAATAGGCGTAAAGAACAGAGATATCAAGGTAGATAGCCTCCTAATCGTTGCACCCAAGATGCTCCGAGAAATACCCTTCTCCTTTGCTATAAAGAGAACCTCTTACACGATCTCACTGATGAGAAGGAGGTTTTTGTGTTTTTCTTGTGATGAGAGAGTCAGAGAAAGACAAAAGACCATTAGGTTTTAATAAAACCCTACTGCAAGCACCTCTTATACTCACTGATTACCGAAATTAAGGATGAGATATTATCTCCTGAATTCGGTTATTATGACCGAGTGTAGAGGGCCAAAATAGGAAGAATATCTTCTTATTTTGGTTACTCTTTTTCATTCCAAAGAATGTAAAATACATTTTATAAATTGTCAATAATTAATACCGATATTATATTTAATGACAATATTGTATAAAACGTCTCATCAATAAACAGACTAACTTCTTAGTCATTTAGGGTATCAATATGATTCTGTAATCACATTTCTCAGACACATCCTATAGGTGTGACTTTTAGGGACCATTTGATCACCGCCATCTTTATGATAATAACGTCAAACTTCTAGCAAGCCAACCGTTATTAGGTAAAAGTTAATCAACTGATAAAATACTCTTAGTAAATCCAATGTACCTGTAAGAGATTTATTCGCGTTATCACAGTAACTGTGTAGGACACCTAGCTCACGAACCTTAGGTATACTCTCTCGATCGAGAGATGTATCTCCTCGATCGAGAAGATATGGTATACTAAAGTCCTCGATCGAGTGCAGATCTTCTCGATCGAGCAATACATGTGGTCGATCGAGAAGGACAGTGTCTCGATCGAACCCTTGCTAGTTCCAACAATCTCCCACTTGTCCTCACAAGTGTATGTGCGATAACCGATTCTCATATCCATAAAATTTCTCCCTCTCAATGTAAGACAATTTGCAAAATCCGTATTCACAAAGGTCGTATCCTACAATCGATCAGTATCAAGAGTGGTTTTCCCGACTAGAGAGTAACTCAACTGATAAACGAATCATTATTCGAGCATGGCCATTCATTTCAGTTACTACTCCTCGAGTGGCCCTGAGAAATAACTAAAACCTGATAAAGGTTGGATATTTTCCTCAACTCGAATCCTGCAAATACAAGCGCAGTATGAAATGACCCAGTAAAAATCTACTTAGCCTCCTGTTACGGTCGACCACGAGAAAGAAACCAAAGTCACCCAAAAACTGCCTTAATCTCAAGAGACAGTCGATAGTCAAAAGAATCGACTCTAGGAACACTATGGACGTCCTATCCACGACCTGGCACCTAATGTTCTGAAACATTTAGGACTCCATAACGTTGTCACAAAAATTGTCCTGCGAGGTATCATTATAACTCGCATATGTGATCGATCAGTCAACTGTTTGACTTATGGCTCGTTGAACCCACCATCAATCGACTTCACAGAATAATCGCCAGAGTTATCAGCTCATGTAGGCGATTACGGACCAAAACAAATATAATGTAATTCAGTTCACTTTGTGGTGTTCAATGTTGTCAGTGCAACCCACATGAAAAACAAAATATAAAACAAAACGATGATTTCATAGATAGTTTTATGAAAAAGATACAGGTGTCTAATCCATATAAAACAACTAATACAACTCAGGAACACGTTTGATTCCCATGGAAATAACTTGCCCTTCATGCTTATCATATCTCAATGGTTTAGTGAGAGGATCTGCAACGTTATCATCCGTAGCAATCTTGTCTATCATTATCTCCCTTTGCTCCACGTAATCTCGGATCATGTGAGCCTTCCGTTGTACATGCCTAGACTTGTTGCTGGACTTAGGCTCCTTAGCCTGGAAGATGGCACCACTATTATCACAATAGATGGTGATCGGGTCATCCGAACTAGAACTACAGTTAGTCCCTGTAAGAACTGACGCATCCATATAGCTTCCTTCGCAGCCTCTGAAGCAGCATAGTACTCGGACTCAGTCGTAGAATCTGCTATAACACTTTGTTTGGAGCTTTTCCAGCTGACCGCAGCGCCATTAAGAGGAAAAACGAATCCAGACTGAGATTTCGAGTCATCTCGATCCGTTTGGAAGCTAGCATCTGCGTAACCGATTGCGCATAGCTCAGTGTCACCTCCATACGTCAATACCCAATCCTTAGTCCTCCGTAGGTACTTAAGGATATTCTTAACAGCCATCCAGTGTGTTTCACCTGGATTGCCTTGGTACCGACTCGTCATACTCAACGCATATGCCACGTCTGGACGTGTGCATATCATGGCATACATGATCGATCCTATAGCTGATGCATAAGGAACCCGACTCATGCGCTCGACCTCTTCCGATGTCTTTGGTGCCTGAGCTTTGCTCAACTGCATCCCAGAAATCATTGGAAGGTTCCCCTTCTTGGAGTTGGTCATGCTGAACCTCTCAAGAATCTTATCTATATAAGACTCCTGACTGAGGGATAACATCCGTCGTGATCTATCTCTGTAGATGCGGATCCCCAAAATTCTTTGTGCCTTGCCCAGATCTTTCATCTGGAAATGGTTCTTTAACCAAATTTTTACCGAAGTTAAGAGAGGTATGTCATTCCCAATCAAGAGTATGTCATTGACATACAATATTAGGAAGACAATCTTTCTCCCACTCGACTTGATATATAAGCATGGTTCCTCGACCGATCGAGTAAATCCATTCTCTTTTATCACCTGGTCGAAACGATGATTCCAACTCCGAGAAGCTTGCTTAAGTCCATAGATGGAACGCTTAAGCTTGCATACCTTCTTAGGATTTTTAGGATCAATGAAACCTTCGGGTTGTACCATGTACAACTCCTTCTCCAAATAACCGTTTAAGAAGGCGGTTTTCACATCCATCTGCCAAATTTCATAGTCATGAAAAGCGGCAAACGCTAAGATTATCCGAATGGAACGCAGCATAACTACGGGTGCAAAAATTTCATCATAGTGCAATCCTTGCACTTGAGTGAAACCCTTTGCCACTAGTCGTGCCTTGTAGGTATCTTGTTGTCCTTCTACAGAATGCTTTATTTTGTAAAGCCATTTGCACTGAAGAGGCCGAACCTTATTAGGTAAGTCAACCAGATCCCATACGTCATTCTCATACATAGAGTCCATCTCGGATTGCATGGCATCAAGCCATAGCTTAGAGTCGGAACAGGTCATGGCACCTTTATAGGTAGCGGGTTTGTTACTCTCTAGGAGTAAAACGTCATCTCTCTCATTCTCCTCGACCATACAATTGTATCTGTCTGGAGGAATAGAGTGTCTACCCGACCTCCTAGGTTCCAAAGGAATATTAACCGCAGCCGATGATGAAGGAACAGTTTCCTCCATTGGTTGCTCGGTTGTTGATTCTTGAATCTCCGACAGATCGAAGGTTCATTACTACTTGTCCTATTCCTCGAGAAACTCTTCTCTCAGAACGTCGCACTAGCCCAAACAAAAACTCGTGTTCGGTAAGGCGAGTAAAGTAATGACCAACCTCCTTTTGGATAACCAATAAAAAGGTGTCTTTGACCGACGTGGGCCGAGCTTATCGTCAGTCTCCACTTGACATAGCCTCGCAGCCCCAACCCCGAATCAAAGGACAAGTTAGGGACCGACACCTTTCATATTTCAGATGGAGTCTTGTCCTACAGGGCAGCTTTAGACGGACTTCGTTTAAGTATTAGAGCAGCTGACAATAGAGCATATCCCCATAATGAGTCAGGCACAACCGTTTGACTTATCATGGATCGAACCATATCAAGCAATGTTCGATTTCTCCGTTCGGACACACCATTCAATTGTGGTGTTCCAGGTGGAGTTAACTGTAGTACTACACCACAATCTTTAAGGTGTCGATCAAACTCCTTCGAAAGATATTCGCCACCACGATCTGAACGTAGTGCTTTAATCTTTCTATCCAGCTGGTTTTCAAACTTATTCTGGAATTCCTTGAACTTGTCAAAGGACTCACTTTTATGCTTCATTAAGTAGACATAACCATATCTACTCACATCGTCCGTGAAAGTGATAAAATACCTATAGCCATCTCTAGCGTTGATTGACATAGGTCCACACACATCAGTATGTATGAGTCCTAATAGGTCAGCAGCGCGCATTCCAACACCTTTGAAGGAAATTCGGGTCATTTTGCCTATGAGACATGATTCACACGTGCCAAAAGATTCATAGTCAAATGGGGAGATAGTCCCATTATCAATGAGCTTCTTCACGCGTGTTTCATTTATGTGTCCCATACGGCAATGCCATAAATAGGTTTGATCTTTGTCACCAACCTTTGCTTTCTTACTACTCACATGCAATATATCTGTGGTTTGATCTAAAACATAAATGCCATTCATGGAAACTGCTTTACCATAAATCATTTCGTGTAAAGAGAAAATACAGCTATTATCCTTTATTACAAACGAAAAGCCGTCCTTATCAAGTACGGAAACTGAAATAATGTTCTTAGATAAACTAGGTACATAGTAACAGTTATTCAGAAATAACTCAAATCCACTCGGGAGTTGGATTACATATGTTCCCACTGAAACGGCAGCTACTCTTGCTCCATTCCCCACTCGCATGTCCACATCACCCCTTGCGAGAGTTGTGATGTTTCTTAGGCCCTGCAAATGATTGCACAGATGAGAACCACAACCAGTATCTAGTACCCAAGTTCCGAAACTTGCATGGTTGATCTCAATCATATGAATAGAAGAAGAAGACATACCAACAGGAGAGACGCGGCCTGCTTTAATGTCCTCTCGGTACACGAGGCAGTTCCTCCTCCAATGCCCAAGCTTGTGGCAATGGTGGCACTCCACGTTACCTTCATCGCTCTTTGTCTTGCCTTGTGAGCTACCGCTAGTCTCACCAGGCCCACTCTTGCCTTGCCTGGCTTTTTGAATTTCGGCTTCCCTACAGCTAGGTTGGCCTTAGCCTTGCCCTTACCTTTGCCCTTGTTGGCAATCATGAGAACGTCCTGTTTCATACTCCCACTCAATTTCAGATCACTCTCTGTCTGTACGAGGAGTGAGTGGAGCTGATGAAGACTCTTCTTCATATCATTCATATAGTAATTTGCCCTGAAAAGGGCAAAACCATCATGAAGTGAATGAAGAACGCGGTCTATGACGATCTTCTCTTCGATTTTGCAACCAAGTGCCTCCAGTTTCTCGACATTCTCAATCATGTCAAGAATGTGTGGGCTAACTGCTTGGCCCCTCTGGAGTTTCGCTTCAAAGAAGCGACAGGTATGCTCATAGCTAACGATCCTCGGAGCTTTCGAGAACTCGTTAGAGAGCGCAGTGAAAATCTTGTTTGCACCTTGGGCAATGAATCGTCTTTGCAAATTGGATTCCATTGAAAAGATGAGTACGTTCTTTATCGCACCCGCCTCCATTACGAAATCAATATAAGCAAGTGATTCATTTGCTTCTGCATTGGGGCCTGGGTTTGGCGGTAGTTGCTTAGTCAAGTACTCGAGCTTACCGTCAGCAATGGCAGCATTCCGTAATGCCGCCTCCCAGTCCGCAAAGTTGGACCCGTTATTCTTCAGTCGCGTTGACTGATTCATAGTGTCCATGAACACATCTTAAGCCAGGACGCACGTCCGAGCGTGGCACTTGGCATTGGGTCATCAGTATGGCCAGCCATTTGTTATTAGCAGTTATATCTGAATATATGACTGTGGGAAAAATAAATATGATAAGTTTCATCGTTTTAAAATTTTGAGTCAAATGAAAAACTGTTTAATTCGATGACTCGTGCATTTATACAATTGATGTAACACCCCGACCCAAACCTTGGGTCGGGAGCAGTCACTCATGATAGCTCTCCAGGCTGTGTACATGGCCCACAGATCAACACGGGTCCTTTCCAGCGCATTTTGTCCTCACTCATGCGCATCCCGGGAACCTTCCCAGGAGGTCACCCATCCTAAGACTACTCTCAGTCAAGCACGCTTAACTGTTGAGTTCTTTTGCATGGATGACCAGAAAAGAAAGTGCACTTTGTTGATATGAGTAGTACTTTCAATCCTTTTAAGCACTAGTCATATAAGCCTATCAATGGACCGCTTCAAATAACGTGGGGTGTTACAATCACCCCCACTTGAAGAACGCAACGTCCTCGTTGCGCCTGGGAGCATAACCGCTAACCCAGAATCCTCCCCCGCTAGGTGGGTGATCACAATGGAGCGTATAACAACTGCCTCCATCACCACACGGTCGCAGGGTTGTTCTGATACCATTTGTAACACCCTGACCCAAACCTTGGGTCGGGAGCGGTCACTCATGATAGCTCTCCAGGCTGTGTACATGGCCCACAGATCAACACGGGTCCTTTCCAGCGCATTTTGTCCTCACTCATGCGCATCCCGGGAACCTTCCCAGGAGGCCACCCATCCCATCCAAGACTACTCTCAGTCAAGCACGCTTAACTTTTGAGTTCTTTTGCATGGACAACCAGAAAAGAAAGTGCACTTTGTTGATATGAGTAGTACTTTCAATCCTTTTAAGCACTAGTCATATAAGCCTATCAATGGACCTCTTCAAATAACGTGGGGTGTTACAATTGACCTCCCTCAAGAATTATATAAATGATCTCAAGACTCAATTTCTGTAAATTGATAAGCCAACCTCTTGGCTAATTCTACTTTTAGAATTCCTGGTCGATAAATTTCTGTAAATTCTATCTTTAGTCCATCATAATCACGAGATATTACTCGTACTATAATGTTGAGATAAAATAGGTCAACACTCACTACTTACCCAACGTAGAAGGGGTCATCTTATGACTTCCGACGAAGAAGGGGCTCATAGTAGTTTTCCCTATAAAGACTAGTCTCAATTTTAATTTATAGGGGAAGGTCCCATCATCTTAACTTAAATTCATTTTAAGTGAACGAATGTCTAGCAACTCGAGAATGATTTAACTAAGGTGATGGCTCTAAAAGCGAGTGACATCTGTATGTCCATGATTAAAATATTCAACCTATATGAATCATTTTACATGCATTTTATCAGGTGGTTTGGTTTAGGCGGAATATGATGCAGTTATCTATCATGTGAAGGAAAGGAAAAACGAGAATGAAAAACGTAAAAGGAAAAACATGTCCTAGTGTGGCCTATCCTACCAAAAAGAATAAAACACAACTCGGAATCCAACAGATTGGACCCTCGAAGCTTGACTTTATCACCCTTCTTGGTCCATGCAGCGGGAGTGAGCTCCAATCTCCATCTTTAGTCTTCTTTGAAATTACAACAAATAAAATTACATATAACCTATTTATTACAAACTAATTTCAAAACCCAAAACTAAAAATAATGGAGATGCGAGATCTCAAAATACATCCAAGACTATATTACCATCATTACGGTAACACAATCTACTAAGGCCACACTAAGTTACAACTGATTGTAAAATTACGTTAAAAAATTCATTCAAACATTCCCAAAAACATTATAAAAGCATCAACTAAAATAAAACATTCAAGACATAATACAGTTATTACGATGTTTTATTATCCAAACCACCCTTTAACATAGATTATAATTATGTGATAATTCTGTAATTACCCACATCAATTACAATCTCGATTCATTTTACTGATAAAATGAACTCTCCTAAACATTTCAAACTGCTTTAAAATGTAAGATATTAAGCATATGTGAACCGATTCACATTAATTATACACAATCCGAATAATGTACAATTAAAGGCCAAAAACAAGAACACGAAAAACAGAAATTTTTCATCAAAAATTTTCGGCAAAAATTTTTCAAGCAAAACGGTCCTTATCGACAAAAAGGGAAAAATTAATATCCTTTCAAATGATAAACTCATTCAACATCATTTTCATTTTCATTTTAATCTAATCTTTATTAAATTAAAACATCTACAAATCTATTCTATGTTATTTTAACAGATTAAAATAACAAAATAAATCTAAATGAAAACAAATACGAAAGGAAATACGATTCTGTAAAATACTCGATCGAGAAGAAATTAAACAATAAAGTCTCTCGATCGACTAATTCTTCCTAGTCGACAAACAGGGACCTCGATCAATTATAAACCTCACTCGATCGAGACACAAAAGTCCTCGATCGAGCAAGCATACCATTCGATCGACCAAAGCAATAGCGAAATCTGCTCGATCGAGCAAAACACAAGTGCTCGATCGAGCAAAAACAGAGGAAACTGCTTCGATCGAGCAAAAACAGCAACTTGATCGAACAAAAACATTGAGAAAACTGCTCGATCGAGCAAGTAAAGCCCTCGATCGAACCAAAAACTCACAAAAACAACTCGATCGAGACACTAAAGTCCTCGATCGAGTCAAACACACAGCGGCATAAACAGTTTCGGTTTATGAAATCAAATTAAAACAATTTCGTGGCCTATGCTCTGATACCACTTGTGGGAAATCCGTATTACCACAATACAAATATAATAGGATTATAACGAAAAGTAATAATTTGATATTGCTAGTCATAAACGAAAACAATAAGAATAGTAAAGATTTAGTAATCAACCTCCGGTCCTAGCAATTGGCGTAAAGAACAGAGATATCAAAGTAGATATCCTCCTAACCGTTGCACCCAAGATGCTCCGAGAAATACCCTTGTGTTGCTAGAAGTTATCAAAAATTACTGTTAACTTTTGATTTGTGTTTCTGTCAAAATTTACTGATAACTTTTGTCAGATTGTGTGATGTTAGATGAGATGGAGGCTCGTGAGATAGGATTAGGTTAGAAAAGCCAAAGTTACTTTTTTTCACTTTTCTGCTGCCCTTCTCTAATTCACGGCTGGTAGGTTTTTTCTTTTTATATGGGGAGATTCCATCTCCTCATAATAACTACCCATTGACCCGAAAACCCGAGTGTATCTGGATACCGTGTTTCGGTCATTTTAGCTTCCAATATAATGTAATATCTTATAATCGTCGTTTTACATGGACCGACATTATAATCCGTCATTAATTATAAATATCCTTATATTTATAATTTGCCAATTAATTATAACGGTTTATGTTTAATTAGCTTACATTATATACTATAATTAAATATAACTTTTTATATTCAATTTTACGAATTACAGTTCATTCGTCTCAGCTAACTTTCGTCTCATCATCACATTGACTAACCTTTTAGTCAATTACACTGACTAACCTTTTAGTCATATAATAGGGTATCAATATGATTATTTTCTCACATAATCACATCTCTCAAACACATCCTATAGGTGTGACTTTTAGGGACCAGTTGATCACCGCCATCTGTATGACAATAACGTCAAACTTATCTAGCAAGCCAACCGTTATTGATAAACGTTAATCAACTGATTATTATACAAAGTATACCCTGTGAACCTACAGAGATTTATTTCTGTTATTGCACTAACTGGAGGACACTAGCTCCAACACCCACGTAGCGAGATAACTACGGGGGCGAACTCGGGGTGTGATCTGTCTCCCAACGGAATCACCAAACCAGTAACTATAATAACATCTCCAAACACTAAACCCGAACTCCATCAACACCATCATCAATCACATACCAAGAATCATATAAACTCATAATATCTATTAGCATAAACAATTACTGAGTAGGGAAACCCTACCTTACTGAAAATCCGCAATAGTCAAACAAGCAATCAGAAGCGTTCCTTTATGAAGTCCCCTCCTAAACAATCAATATTCATACAATCAATAACAATCTTTCCCTTTCCCCCAATCCAATTAGGGTTACAATACTATGTAAACAATTCACAAACATGAATACTTACCAAAGCAATCAAGCAAAGCAGTGAAAGATCGGATCCGGCACGAGATGATCAAAGGTGTTCTTGAGGAATTAGAGAGAGTTTGAGAGACTAGGGTTTGTAATTATGAAAGAATAAACTGAATTATGAACCATTAATAACCCATCCGACTTAATCCCGAAATCCGTCGTACTCGGTCGAGTGCAGCATGTACTCGGTCGAGTACAACTTACTCGGTCGAGTGTTGATCTCACTCGGCCGAGTACGCAAGAACAGAATATTGTTCCAAACATCATCCAACTCTACTCGGTCGAGTAGCCTCTACTCGGTCGAGTGCACAACCCACTCGGTCGAGTAAGCACTACTCGACCGAGTCCCCAACACATAGAAATACAGAGTATTACATTTATTTTCCTATTTTTATCTACATAACTTGAATAACAATAAAATAAAAAATTGTATCACTATAAAATAAGTATTTTTTACGTAAAATTAAGCAAAACAAAGTCGAAACAAAAAAAAAAGTCCACAAACCTACTTTATTCTTGGTGGTAAGTAGTTTTATTTAGGTTAACAACCTGTTTTTTGTTAGAAATTTGAGCCCACGAGCCCGCGGGTAGGACCGCTTATTTTGTGCCGGCGGGCATGGACGATTATACTAGGCTTGCTATAATTGTCATGGGTAGCAAAATTATGCCCGTCGGACAGTATTTTCAAGCGTAGGCTCGTCCATGTCTGGCCCAAAGCCACTAATGATCACCTCTACACAATACCCATACTTTATCTTATTTTAATCACTTTACACCACAACAATACTTATTTTAATCACTTCACCCAACAATACCTTCTCTCTCTCCAATCACCTTTCTCCACCACAATAATTTACCTTATTTAATTAAAACCCTAAATTTTTGTGCCACCCATGAATGAGAAAAGTTATCGAGAATAAGAGGGAGTATATTTGAATGAATTACCCAAATTGAGAAAATTAGTAAACATAATCTATGATGTATGTGAATTATATTAAAATTAGTAAAAAAAATAGCAAATTTATTTTAAAAGTTATGTTAATACATTAAATAAATACTTTTTAAATATTTATAACTATTTTAGTGTATAATGAGCTTATATATAAAATGATTTAGTGATATAATTTAAGTTGAAAAGATAAATTGAGTTGAATTTCACTTTTTGAGAAAATTATGGGACCCAATTACTAATTTGTAACTTATGTGGCTTAATTTCACAATTGTCCAAAGTTAAAGGGGTTAGTCACTACTTTCGCGATACTCTTAGTTAGGTTTTTCGAAATTTAACTAGTTTAATTGAAAAGACAAACTTGTTTTTTTTTTCGAATTTTTTTTTTGCCTTTTGAGATATACCCCTTTTTTTTGGATTTTTGAATACTTGATTAAAGTGACTTTTTTTTTCTTTGTCTTTTGTCACTCAGAGGTAAATGTGTGATAATGAGCAAAAATGAATCTTTTTTCTTTTCTTTTTGTATTTTCTTGGATTCATTTTTTTGGAGGGTTTTTTGTAGATTTGACCTTTTCGAGATTTGAGGAGGTGCCGAGTTTGGGATTTTTTTATTGTTTTTGTGGGAGAATCTCACCAAGTAAGATCGGTCACCATGGAACAAGATGAACAAAAGAAACGTTACACCATGAGATGAACAAAGGTGCTCTAAATGAACACACCCTAAAACATTAATAAGAAAAAGATTAATTGATACATAATACTTAAATGAAACAAAATGTAACACCCGCAAATGTACCCTATTTTTATAGTAAAAATATTATACGGATACTTTTCAGCGAAATTTAGTTTTAGTCTAGAATTAAATTTCCCGTGTCTAGTTTAGAATTTCCGAGTTCGTTTTCGGACTTTACGCGAGATTCCGAGTAAGTTACGTCTTATGGCGTTTAT
Organism: Heliosperma pusillum; assembly: GCA_022085475.1. Lineage (NCBI taxonomy): Eukaryota > Viridiplantae > Streptophyta > Magnoliopsida > Caryophyllales > Caryophyllaceae > Heliosperma > Heliosperma pusillum. The sequence continues at coordinate 11,759 of JAIUZE010020100.1, forward strand.
GGGCTTTTTCCATGATTTTTCCACTTACTCCCTTACACTACCCTTAAACCCTAAACTCCCTCATTCAACACACTCCTTCTTCTTCACCAAGTAAACACCCAAAAACCTAAGTTCCATATTTGATCAAGTTTAATATCGACTCTACTCCTTCATTACTTGCTCAAATTCGCTAGTTTCCGTCTTAATCTTTCCCTCTCATCGTCCTCTATCTTAATTGGTAATAAAATTACCGTCTTTCTCACTTTTCAATTTATCTGTCTTTCTCAAAGGTGAATTATATTCATCTTTTGTTGTCTAATTGTAGGTGGAAACCTTCAAGACCTCGACAAAGACTACTACTTAGTAGAGGAGGACCTAGACGAGGATTGAAGACGCAAAAAGGTAACGGTGAAGGGTTACTCGATATCTTTACGTGTTTTTAATGTGTTTTTAATGTTAGTAAACGTATTTAAGATAGGATGATTAGTTCTAGGATTGGTGTTGTTGATAATGGTTGTTGTTAGTTGATAATTGTTGATGAGTATTGAAGATTGATGATGATAGTTGAGTTTTATTGATGTTTATTGTGGTTGAGTAATGATTTTCGTGCATTTAATGTCCCAGCCGGCCGACCGGCTGCCGGTTAGCTTACCGGCTGGGAGTTGGCTGTTGTTTTATTGTTGTTACGTAAAAATTTTGGTATGAAATATGTCTCAGCCGGCCGACCGGCTGAGACACAACTCAATTCTTCCTTCATTTTCTCAAGTGTCTTATGATCCAGCCGGGTAGCCGGCAGCCGGTCCCCTTGACCGGTTGAGACACGCTGCATTTTCACTTGTTTTCAAATGATACATTGGTGCCAGCCGGCAGCCGGTCCCCTTGACCGGCTGGCACACGCTGACTTCCTCTTCACTTTTCTTTCTTATATTTTCATTATTAATAGTTCGCATGGTTCGTTTATCGTATAAATTTACGTAATGACTTTAAATATTCATGTTTAGAATATATGATATTCCATTCGCTTGTATCGCATGTTTTGTGACGGTTTTTCATATATCCCACTTTGAGTCGGTTTTACACATGTTATTGGTTTGAGCACTATTTGTTATGTGCTTTGTACTCTCATTCCCTTGGCTACCTCCACGTTCGTAAGGCTGGAATGTCGGAACGGGGAGTGTATCCTTACTGCTTAATTGCATGTGTTAGTGGGCATATGACGACGTTGTTGGGAGGCGAACGCTTTGCGTTGATCGACCCGGCCGTCAAATGTTGTATACTTGTGAGGTGGTGTCATTGCATGTAGTGTACCGCTTGTTATGATGCTTGTGCTCTTTTCCGCCTCTTTCGTGAAGGTTGACCGAATTTGGGGTACTCGGCGTCTATGATTGACCGAGTCTTGGATGCGAAATGTTTATCGCATGTCGAATCGGAAAATGTGATTCCGAGAGTCTGGCCAGATTTAGACTAGGACCGTATTATGATCGTCGTTCTACCAGGAGGAAATTAGTCTACATATACGAAATGTTTGAATCGTGTATGCGTTCAGGGAAATGTTTATCCCGTGGATGCGATTTTAATCATACTTGCCATGTACACGGTGCTAGTGCGTGTCATTTACCGTGAGAGATGTTGTCAATGTATTTGTACGTTTGGATGGATGATTATATGATTTATTATTTGTGATCGTTGGATGACTTGGCATGGTTTGTTTGTCGAGTCTCAATCTTATCAAGCTTATGCCGCTAACGGTGAGATGCAAGCCCTAGTGAGTGTATGGTTGCCTAAGTGTGTCTTTCCCGATTCTATCTATAATATGATGGTTACTGATTTGTACCTCATTCACCTATATCTTTATATATATTGAATTGCATATTTATCCTTCTCGTATTTCACATGTATATTTATATATGCATGCTTCTACTTTTGTATTTCCGTTTAAGTTCGTTATTTGTGATATGGCTGGGAGAACCCGGAGTTACTCCCCACTGACTGTAGCGTTCATGTTTTTCATGAATGAACAGGTTGCTTGCTTGGATGGATTTTTCTTGTTGTATTTTGGGTTCGGGTGTGAGCTAGCGGGCGTTGGCCTGGATGATTCACCTCTAGACGTTGTTTAGCTAGTTGCTTATAACCTTGATATTTGATAACATTTTGAGAGATTTCGTCTCTTTGTAGTACATTCTATTTTAGTTTGTATATATTTTACATTCCTCGTATTTTTATGTTAGCATGTAAATAGTTTTAAAAACACCGTATTTTCCGCTATATTAATCACATGCTTGTATGTTTTATTTCCGCATTCGCGAGGGTTGTCACACAAAAAGTTTCTCCAAACCATTCTCTTCATTTGAGTTGGAAACTAGAAAGTCGACTAACTTATTAGGAAATGTAAAACTTATTTTTGGGTTTTTGAAAGTTTTTCAATTTCTTACAATTTTTCAAAATATAAGCATAGGAAAATACTAGTAAAGCAAAAACAAAGTGCTACTAAGACAAGAAATATAAACTAAACTACACAAAACAAGACAACAAGACACCACAAAAGGTAACCAACACTCCAACTTCACAACAAAATAAACACCACCAACATCAATCCAAAATCCAACAACAACTCCATCTAACCAACAATACAAATCCTCCCCACTTAAATTTGACACTATCCAAGAATTAGGGAGCGCAAAAAGAGAAGGAGGGTGAATGATATTACCGTCTCAAGCTCAACCCTTGGTCAAGTGAAGTGATCTTTGATTCTTTCACATTAACCTGTAACCTTCTTGTTGGTCCTTGAAGTTCACAAAAAAAGGTATCTACACACACTAAAATAAAACAAACAGAAGAAATCAAGGAAATATATACAACCAACACATAAAACAAGTGAGTTATTTAAGAATTCCTTCACCGATTTCATTAGCTTGTCAAATGAACTATACCAATCTTCAACAAAGTGGTCATATACAATGATGGTAAACAAAAATAAATAATAAAATGTATAAGGGGCAAGGAGGATCACAAGCATGTCATACTCACCTCTCGCCCAACCACTTTGCTTAAAAGGCTCAAGAGGAAAGTCAAGATCGTTCAAACCATCCGAAACACCATTTTCATCCCTCACACTTTTTGCATTAATGGTTATTATCTCTCCATCATCAAGTCTCTCAATCATGAAATCATCTAGGCACAAATCAACCACTTTCTAAGTATCATCACAATCACATTCAATAATCATGGGGTTCAAGGGAAGAGGTAAGAGAAATGAGGCATAAAGAATCGGTGGATATAAGGAGTTCATCCTCACCATAAATGTCCCACCTTATGATCCACATAAAATAATATCCCCTCAAATTCACATAAACCAAGGCAACTTGGTTCACTCAACTACACATTATCATCAATGTTGAAACTTTCCAACTCACAAACAGCAAAGAAGGGTGTTGGTTGGAATAAAGAGAGTGAAGGTGGTTTAAAGGAAGAGTCATATCATCATTCATCATATTGTCATATATGGGTGGTAGAAAAATCTCCTTGGGCACCAAACTTTCATCCCTTCACATTCCTCATCATAAGGCTCATTTATGATTGCATACTCGTCCCAATGATTTTTTTTACCACCAACCACATGATCAACACAATTTTCATTATCAAGATTCATATCAAATGTTATATGTTCAAGCTCATTCAATTACATCTCATTCAAATCATCATTAGAAAGAGAATAATGTGCATTATACAAACATGAATAATCATCAAACCTCATAAACTCAAACTTACTTTTTTCATTTATAGGTGTGAGTTGCGGTTTAAGAGGTAAGGTTGGATAACAATCAAAGTATGACACATTTTCATTAGAAGGAGACATAATATTGACATCATACGTTACATTCATATTTGAATGAGAAGAGAAATAAGCATGTGAAGGGCAAATTTGAGAACTATGTCTTACATCACAACATGTTTCACAAGTAGATGAGAACGCACCTATATCACACAAATCATTAAGGAGGAGGGGAGCATGATGATATTGAACATCAATTTCATTCAAGGAATCGACGTTAGAGTTTAAGGAAATCTTAACACTGTCACCATTATCATTGGGGGAGAGGTCGGGTGTTCTAATTTTATCAAGCACAAATTTTTCATCATAATCCATGTTAAGAGGACTACAAGTCTCACCCACATACTCCACATCATAAGGCTCATCAACAACCTCAAACTCCTCATTTCTTTGATCACTATACAAGGGAGGTAAATGGTAATTTCATGACTTTCAAGGGTCAACAACTCAATAAGGTCCAATTTTTCATCAATAAACTTAGAAGCAAAGTTTCCTTCACCATATAAGTAAAAAAATGCCTAGTATGGTCATTTATGCCGTTGACGACGATTAAACACAATGCCTCTTTACTAAAGTATTCTCCAAGTGTCGAGATATTTTTTAAACCTCGTCATGTAATTTCCAAATTGTTCATCCTTCCCATGAGGAAATGAGAGAACAACCCTCGAAGGGCTTCTACCAACAATACACCCAACATTTTCATCAAAAACGCAATCCTTATATTCATCAATAACACCTCCACCCACCCAATTGACCTCACTAACCTCACTAAAAAAACCGCTAGGTTCAAGGTGTAGATACCTCAGTTCTACACCTTCCACCAATCACTCAATGATGATTGGGCCGCATGTTTGATACGAGGAACGATTTATGACAGCTCGTAAGTTTATCGTCAAGTGATAGCTTAAACACTTGTGTCCACCCCTAGGTCGTCATCTATGCGCCGGTACGGTCGTTTTGACAGTCATTAGAGTTCATTTGGAGTTTGGGTCAAAAACCGCTTCATTATCTATAAACCGTTTTAAAACTCCGAGTCGGAACACTCTAAAATATTTTGATTACTTTATATTTCAGATTCTATCTTTTTAATAAAATTATATCGTATTATCTTTTAAAATGGAAGTATAGATCAACCACAATTTCGTAATAGAAATGTGGAAATCTTCCTTCTATAGCAGGAAACCTCTGGGAAATGACGCAACAGGTGCTGCGCCTCTTCGAAGGATCGCAGTTCTGCTGCGCCTCTTCCCCAGCATGTTCCTTTCCAATGTTTGAGTTGTTCTACGACTCTTCCACATTTTCTACTATAAAAGGATAGGCCCGTTCTCGAAGAAACGTAGAAGCATTTGCGCCTTCTAGAAGAAACACAGCACCTACTGCGCCTCTTCTTGAGGCTGCCTGCTCCTGCTCTTCTTCCTCTGGTTTCTACGCCTTTTGTTTTCTTTTTCTTATTTTAATCTTTTAAATCATATTTATCTTTCATTAAGTCATTTGTTCTTGACTTAGATTCTTAATAGTCAATATAACTGGGTTTTAGTCTTTTAAGTCAAATTTGGGTTTTACAGATTCGATTAATTCATATCAAGTATTTAAGATTCGTTATTGATAAAATTAGTCTTGTAGTTTAATATGTTAAATCCCTTTTACTCGAGTTTTAGATCGATAATTATTCACAAAAACTAACGAACATTAAATGATTACGATTCTGGCTTCACGGCCAGAACCCAACTCAAGAATAGACGCAACAGGTGATGCGCCTCTTCTAGAGGGCGCACATGATGCTGCGCCTGTTCTGGGTTGGTTTCTGTCTCTAAACTTCCTTTCTCGCTTCGACGTAGTTTAATCATGTAATTAATCGACTACTAATCATAATATCACCCTTAATATGTCCTTCTAATCTTATAATATTTTCTCTTTTCCTCAAACATCCATTTTGAATATATTCCTAACATATATCCCGTATTCATTGTAATCAATTGTATTATTTATTTATAGTTTTATTTAATCATTGTATTGTATGATTTTCTACCTTTCTTTCATGAGTAATTCAATCCTAATCCCAATTTCGACATAATTGAGTGTTAATTACATGTTCAGCGACATAGTCTTATTCACATGCTAGGATTAAAACGTGTATGTTGCAGTGCATGCATATAACCAATGACATATCGAGTACGAACGATTTCCCTAATCATTAGTAGAGGCCGCTATCGAGGCGGGCAGGATTAGGTGTTCGATTAAAGAACTTCCTAATACGACCCTCACCTCTTACTCCAGATCTCTGTGAACATCCGTGTTCATTGGCATCCACGGGAGTCATTCTAGACATAGAATGCTAGGGTAACGAGTTCTTACTGTTCATGTCATTACTTTGTGTCTTGACATGGCATAAAGTACTCGAACGGTTCCAATTTCCCATAAAAATTGGTGGCGACTCCACAAATGCGTATCACTACGCTTGTCCCTTGTTTCTATCCCTTGTGCGCCCCTCTGTGGTTCCCCGTGTACCACAGTTCGGCAAGGATCCAAAATTCGTGTATCACAGTTTGGCGACTCCGCTGGGGAACATACACTTACGTGTTACCTAGGGTGAAACTTGAACAACGCTAGGGAATAGTTTGTATGAGAAAGTTATCGATTTTCATTACTCGACCTTCTTAGGTCTTTTTATTCGGCCTTCCTAGGCTCAACCCAACCTATTTCGAGCAATCGTCCAGTCCGGACGGTCCCAATTATTATGTGGACCTAAGGATGGATAGCGATTGACGTCAACTATACCGCACATACTCATATTAGTATCAAGAGCTTTTACTACTCGAGGAAATGGACTAGGAACCGACCTTACTCATTTTTGGCGCGAACCTCTCCACAGATCCTGGGTTTGATTTCTTGGTATGGCAACCCACCTTTTAAGCCAAAACCTTCTAAATGCACTCATCATATCGTTATAATGCCTGTATAAATGTGTATAACCCTTACATGATCACCATTTTGTAAATAAACCATGACAAACTTTTCAAAACAAAATCCTTTTCAAAACTGTAAAACATTTTCAAATGTGGCATAAAGTAGCGCAAAACGATTCGAAACTCTGCCCAAATATTTAGTCAAAATAGTCTTTGAGTCATCACTCCTACAACCACACTACGATTGTCTAGGACAAATATTTCAAAACTAGTCATTTTCAAAACTCACTTAGCACAGTGGCATACACCCACTTTACAAGTCGAGTCATTCTCGAATTCGAGTCATCACTCCTACAACCACACTATGGATGGTTGTCTAGGACAAACATTTCAAAACTAGTCATTTTCAAAACTCACTTAGCACAGTGACACACACCCACTTTAGAAGTCGAGTCATTCTCCAATTCGAGTCATCACTCCTAGAACCACACTAAGGTTGTCTAGGACAAACATTTCAAAATTAGGCATTTTCAAAACTCACTTAAACACAGTGACACACTCTCACTTCACATTTGAGTAAGTGTGTTAGAATGGTCGATCGTGTTTTGATCCGTCTTCGGTCTCTTACCTCATTTTCCAAGATGAAGGAAACTAGTCAAGCAAGTGTTCATCAACCCAAGCAAAATGGTAATGATCTAGTCCTAGCTGCGCTCATCCGTCTCCAAACAAGTTAGGACCAAGCTTATGCTCGCCTCAATGCCATTGAAGGCCGAATTGTTGCCATAGAAACTACGCTTCCTCCTACAGACATTCCTGATGTTAATGTGCATGATAACCTTCCACCCTCTGTGGGACAACAAGAAGTCAAACCCCCACCAGTTCTTACTGAAGCTGAAAAGCGACTCCAATACTTGGAGGAGCAACTAATGTACCTCAAGGGAGATGACATCTACATGGAGAATAATCGCAAATATGAAGCAGTAAATACCCAATTGCCAACCAACTTCAACATGACTGACATCCCAAAGTTCAAGGGGCATGAGAACCCTTTGAATCACATTCATGCCTGCTTCAAAGATTACTTGTCTATCAAAGGCATCAAACCCGAGATGTTCCTAAGGATCTTTCCTTCATCTCTCGACATCATTCCTGAGCAGTGGTTCTATTCTCTGGAACATAAGAAAATTCCAACCTGGGATGATGCCGCAATTGAGTTCGCCAAGCAATACGTAGACAACGCCGAGATTCAAGTAAATATGCGTACTCTAGAGGTTCTTACCCAAAATGAGAAAGAAGGTTTAACCGATTTCCTAAGTAGGTGGTGGAAGACTAGCACACAGCTTGTCGAACGTCCAGATGAAGCCACTCTTGTGGAAACGTTCGTGGACAATTTCAGACCCGTTTATGCAAACCATCTGAGATACCAAAACATAAAGTCTTTCAAAGACTTAATTGTGCTAGGAACAAGAATTGAGGATGACATCTAAAAGGAGCTATTTGTCTTTACTATATTAGCATTTGTTAATAAATAGGACCATCCTAGTTCTCTTTGAGTTGCCAAAAAACAGAAAAGAAAAAGAGCACATGTACTTTTTATTAGTCACTTGTTCTACTCTTTACCCTTAACTAATAGAATAGACTCAAAATACTTTAGGTCGTATCTCTTTAGTGTAGATCACTCGACTTCTTAGAATAAGCCTTAACAAGGGCGTGCATTTACCATCTTTTCCATATCTTGTGGTGTGAAAATTCCTTGATCGTCGTGTCTCTAGGTGACCTCTAGGTTTGGATACTCCATTTTTCAACCTGATTCGTCAATTTCTATATGACTGCCAAATAAAGACAAATTACATGCTATGCCAAACGATTCAATACCCTTGCCATGGGTGCTATCAAACTAGGTCACCCGAGGGTCAAATCAAAATTTTTAGTGCAATCGTGCCGAAAACTATCATAAAAAACAGTCCAACAACGACTTTCAAATCAAAAACAGTCCAACGACGACTATCAAATCAAAAAACAGTCCAACGACTTCAAATCAAAAACAGTCCAACAACAACTATCAAATCAAAAACAGTCCAACAACGACTATCAAATCAAAAACAGTCCAACAACGACTTCAAATCAAAAACAGTCCAACAACAACTATCAAATCAAAAACACTCCAACAACGATTATTAAATCAAAAACAGTCCAACGAACACTTAAAATAAAAAAAACCTCTTCAGGCAAAAATTACAAACAAAACAAAATCTCTCAAATAGTCATCTTGTCACATATTTCAGACGAATTAATTCGCAGTTAACATGTCTCCATACCCTTTGGGACGATCCTTTCATTCATTTAGATGAGTGAGAGTGATACACAGGTCTCCAGTGTCTTCTAACACCATTAGAACCTTTCACTTCATTCCGTTTCTTATCACCCTTGTTTAGCATCTAAGAATTCGATGGCTGTACACCAAGCTTATACGGTTACAAAAGTATTTTGTTTCTATAATATTAGTTTTGCGTAATTCGTCGAGCTTGTTACTATAAAGAGGGCAAAACTCATTCAAATTCTCTAGCAAACGAGAAAAAAAAACGCGCCTCGCATAACCTACGTGCCGCTCGTGCGACACGAAAGAAAACCGACCCCTAGCTAGTTAAAATAATTGTCTCTATGCTTTTGCATTTTGACATTAGGCTCTCCTCAATGTCATCAAATAAACTGAATTCTAAAGTTCATTACATGCTCTCGCTTCGAACGATTATTCTTTTACATTTTCGGAGTACGCACAGGGTTTGATTTCATTTTTCTAAATGAATACGTAGGCAATCCTTCACAGGATTCAACCCATCATTATTTTAAATGTAAATAGAAGGAAATTTGCATTTGCATTTCAAATTCGATAAGAATAATAAAGGAAAATCTCGCCAGTTTCTTAATTAACTTCATCTAATTCTTGTCGGGTTCGCTTTTCAAGACGGAAGACGACATGGCCGCCAAATGAGCACACTTATTCATTTTCTTTTTTAGAGTAATCATTTCACTCCTCTGGTCATTTCAAACATTTATACATGTCTGGTCGTTTCAAACATTTATACATGTCTGGTCATCTCAAACATTTATACATGTCTGGTCATTTCAAACACTTACACATGTCTGGTCATTTCAACACTTAGACATTTTCTTTAAATTCGTTTTTAAGGGGATAGCCCATTTTGCA